>VYZW01044610.1:0-17613 GCA_013401315.1 Balaeniceps rex | reverse complement strand
CAGCGGGCAGCGGGCAGCGGGGGCAGCGGGCAGCGCGGGGGCCGGCAGCCGGTGCGCTGCTGCCCCCTCCCGGGCAGCCCCGCCCGCCGCAGCGCCGAACGGGGTCACAGCCACCACGCAGGACCTGTCCTGTATTTCTGAGATGCGGTGCGTGGCATTTTATAAAGGGAAGGGAAAACACAGGCGAAGGGCTGGCGCGCCCAGCCGGGGTGCCCGGCCGGCTCTGCCCCGGCTCAGCAGCAACTACACAGCTCCTGGAGTTATCATCGAGGGTGAAGTTACTCCAGAGACATGCAAGGCGAGGACCCACTCTGTTAGCACTGTAGCTAGCAGAAAGAGTGGGAGTGCCAAAGAGGGGAGAGAGAGAGAGATGCTGAACGCGGACAGGCTGCTCCTAGAGAGGTCTCTTTGGCTATATTTGTAAGACAGCTCTCCCATGGCAGAGGATACATAATCAAATTAAAAACAGACAGACAAACAAAACAGAAACATTCCCAGCCAGTTTACATCTGGATCCAAAACAAAGTTATACTCCATAAACCTGAGTCTCCCACTGAAAACCTGTTGAGAGAGATTATTTCTTTGATGTACTTACTCCTTGTACCAAAGGCTCACACCCACTCTGACGGGTCAACATGCTCAGGTTCCCTCAGACCAGGAGAACAGTCTCTTGATATTGAAATCTGAGGCTTGTGAACCCTCATCTAACCTCAACTACTGCTTTCGTCCACTGGAACAAAACCAACCACACAGGATGAAATGCAGCGCTGCATAAATCAGAGACACTGTAGGACTCAGCAGACAGAGCCAGCGCAGCTCTGGAGAGCTTATACAATCTGTCCTTGTTGGTCTACAGCATCTAATGGCCAGCCAGCTCCTGCTTCAGCTTTCTCCTCCCAGGTAACCCTGAGCAAAGCACTGTGCACAAACCCAAGCCTGAAGTCACATCAAAGCAGATTGCTAAGGTAAGATCCCCATCTGAGAGAAAAGTCCAAAAACTTTATCAGGCCTGGATAAGAAAAGTTAAAAGTTATTCTTAGATACTGTGTTTGGGAAACTTCAAACTGTGATCTTCTTGAACACAGAGGAGTAGAAGTTCTCTATAAGGCAGCATGAAACAACTTAAAATATCCGGTCTTTCTCTAAGACCTCATTTGTTTTCAGGGTGAAGCCTCAGACTCTTGGCTCTCACCACAGCCCCAAAACTGGCTAGACCACAAGAGAATCTGCTGCAAGCCAGTATAATAAGACTGATTAACCACTTAAACTCTACTTAAGATCTCAAAATAGGTCTTAAGTGGAAGATGGTACATTTTACTCTGTAAAAACTCATTACACTTGTTTTTGTAGTTACACTGATGATACATTCAGGCTTGCACACTTGGCACTTTGCACGCTCACTGCAATGCTATCACTGTGAACTGCTAAGTTCTGAAGGAGAAATCAACTTTTATAATTGTTTAGTTACTGGGGTTGATGTCTGGTTGAAGATAAAAACAAAACAAAACATAAAGTCTCACATCAAATACAAGCTGTGATGCTGGAAGAATTTTGAACTGCTCATATTAAATACCCACACATAGGACATTTTGCATTACTTCTTAACTTTACTGCATTTTCTTCACAGGGATGGGGTTAGATTTAAACCCCAAGAATGCATTAGTGTTGCCTATGGAAAGAAAAATACCCAAGGAATTTATAGCTGATATACTAAAAAAAAAAAGAAAAAGAAAAAAAAGCTTAAACTTGACTTGGCAAAGTCTTTACACATATTAGATAAAAGACTTAGAAAACAGATGCTCCTTCCTACCAGCAGCCAAGATCTTCTAATATCCCTACAACTTGTTAATCAACTAACATATGGTACCACTTTAGGAAAACACACCATTCTGATTTTGCATTTACATGGTCTGTTTCCTACAGAACTATTGTCAAGATTTAGCCATTGTAATATAACCTAGTACTTTTTATTCCTATACTTTAAATTAATCATTGAGCACAGAAATAAAAAGAAAATCAATTTAAATCCAAACAATAAGTAAAACTCATTTTCACATGGTTTCCAACGATGGATGAATTTCCTCTTACCATGCTGAACCTCGCCAGTCTGTATAAAAATCACAATTTGCTGCAAAATTGCAACTTAAAAATTGTGTTGACTTTGACTTAAAGCCCCTGAAAACCCAATACATTAATTTTGGGGGCAAAGCTAAACTGTCAAGGCAAAATCTAATGTAGCTTGGTAATATCTGCGCAAGGTGGTTCCCACATATACATAACTTTACTAATGTGTTCTAACATATTTTATACACATATGAGGCCTTACTATCTCCTAAAAAGACACCGTAATTCACTTACACACAATCTAATACTTCTAAAGACATATTAGGTAAAAAATTAAAATGTAATTAAGGTTTCTTTTTTAATGAACCCTATGCACTTATTTAAGTTTTAAACCAGTATTGCTCTGCTGACCTAGTCTCTCTCAGCCTGCCACTGACTTAATTTACCAATACTGTTTGGCCCTTAACAGCTTCTGCCACCCTTACATGAATTCAGTGCACGTCCATTCACAATATGACATATGTTGCACAAACCCACCACCACTCAATCCGGGTGCCAGGTCGTGATTCCTGCTACTTCGCCACCTCACAGCGATGTGATCAGCCTGCTTTCCAAGGGCGTTTTGCAGACCCTGCTTACAGACTGCTGCAACAGTTCACCCCCATCTGCGTTGCTTCTCCAACACTGAATTAAACCCAATGTTTTTGCACCACAGACAGGTGGGGTTTGGCTGCTGTGCTTCTTTTTGCAGTGCCACTGTACCTCCGCAGCCCTGCTTGTGCCAGCCCTGGGGCAGGGTGGCAAGGGTCCATTAAAGAAGGTGCAAAGGTGCCGGGCACCAGGTGCTCCAGGCTTTGCAGCAAGTGGCACGAGTATTTCACCATGTCACCCTGAAGACAAGGTGACATCCAAATAGCTCCGGTCAGAGTGTGGAGGGGAACGACTCTCTCTGCCCAGACATGGAAACTGTAAGCAAGAACAAAGAAGTTTGGCAGAGGAAGTCTATAAAGCAGTAAAGCTTGTGGAGAAAGCTTAGGGGGGCATTATGCTTTATGTTTGCTATTTAAATTAAAGATAGGCAGTTTTGAATATATATGGTGTATACATATTCCGCATTTTGAGGCCATTAGGAGGGCTTGGGTTTTGGCTGTTTTTTAATGCTTTTAACATCAGACACAGATGTAGCACAATTCAAAAAACACTTTCAAAGTACTGTCATATGGAAGCTTGTTTACGAGTACAAAAAGAATTGCCTTACAATGCCACTTCTCAGCACTTGGAATGACAACGGATGCAGTTCTATTTAAAGGAAGAGATAATTGTAAAATTTCTGAATACCTGAACACACTAAAAGCACCCAACATGTTTTAAAGACAAATTACCAATTTTCTTTCAGGATTTCCAATGGCAGGATAAAAATGAAAGTAAGGCACATGAATTCCTGAAATTTGTCTAAGATATAGTTTAAAAGTTGAAATCTGGGCTTTCACTTGCAAGAAATACAAAGGCCTAAAGTTACAGGAAAATAAAACGAAATAAAGAAAATGCTGCAACCTTTAGTTATTTGACACTTTTCAAAAATGTTATAAATCCATATAGGTAGGCTAGAAGACAATCTGACATTCTCAACTTATTCATTAATAAGCTTTGAACTATCCCATATATAGACCTGTATGCACAAACACATAAAGCTACACCTGTATGTTTCAGAGCATACCTCTCCTTCTCTATATTGCTCGTCATCAATTAAATTATAAACAGTTATCAAAAGGCACAAGAATTTCCCATACAGTGTGTGGTATAACGACCCACTGAATTCTGGCATGGGTTTCAGGCTACTACTCATAATATAATAAATGATACTTTAAAATGGATTGCAGAAATCCTCTCTCAGTTAAATATTTAATTTTCATTTAACAGTAGTAATAATCTTCTTAAATGGATGCATGAATGAAACAAACTAGTTTCACATTTTGTCACACACATCTGACAGGGATCTTCAAGAAATCCAAAGTGGGTGACACTGTCTGTGGAAGATAAAAGTGAAAACAAGTCCCACCTGGCCAAGTCCCAAAGCAGAACATGGGATGGGACAAGACACTCAACGCCAGAATGCGTCTCTTCTCGAAGGCTAGCGCGTACATGACAGGGACAGTGAGTGAGGGTGGCACACCTGGGTATACAAGCGGCTTCACGAGCAAACTAACTTCACACCTGCAGAAACATTTTTGGCTTGAAAGGGTTTGCAGGGGATACCTTGATAAATTATCTCATGGAAGACGTTTCTTTCATCTCCAGCTGCTTCTTTTTTTTTAATTAATTATTTTCTTTTGAGTTCTGCTGCACGTTAAGAAAGTCCCTCATTTGCTTACCAAACCTCAGTTCCTATGGGCGGCAAAAGGAGAACAAACGTGAATTCTCAACAGTTTAAGACTTTTGGGGTGCAGAGCCTCTTCGGCATTTGTGTAACAGCTCCTACAAGGGGCCCATAAGCAGCAGTGGATTCCAAGCCACTGGGATGAAGATAAATTTCCTACTGACAGCCGAGGAGCAGGCAGGGAGGCACGCGCTGTGCCAGACCGGGCTGAGATCCTGGGCTTCGCCTCACTTCACCCAAGCTGCGTCCTCCCTGAGCCAGCCCCATGGGTGATGAGCAGGGGGCAAGGGGACTTCAGGGGGTCCCACTCTGCTTCAGCCCACACACCCCACTGCAACAGGAGCACCTTTATCATGTAATGGAGGAGCACAAGGGCTTTCATCTCACCTCCATACCCAGGTCCGCTGCCCACAGTCTGCAGCGCCGTCTGCTTCCAGCATGACAGCACACACTTCTGGATAAAGTACAGAATTAGCTGTTCCTTGAACACCACTCTACTTTCGATTAAAGTGAAAGAGAAATGCATCTAGACAAACACTCCCATTCTAATATGCTCACCTAGGGTATCTAGCTCTGCCTTGAGGGAGGTTTGGATTGCCCTGCTATTGATATTTAAACAGGGCTCTTGATTCTAAATTGTTGATGGAGTACCCTAAAGCAACCTGAAACATCTGAAAAGATAAGAACATTACAGATGCATGGATGGGCAAAATTACCTCTCTCTCTTAATCCAAGCTCCTGGATAATGAAATGCACTGCTAATGTCTCTCAGAGGTACCTCATCAGTTTAGGCTGATGCTTTGTCATACAAGCAGTAGCTGATCTGCTACTGTTTTCTTTTCTAACTGAACATTTCATCCCTTGCTGTATCACCAAATTAGTATCTACTGAGTTCAAAGCTATACACAATACCCACAGTTCCCCCACCCCTTAACAAAGAAGATAAAACGTACTATGTTTTCAATACAGACAATGACATTTCTAGATAATAACAAGATGCATGAAATCAAAACTTCATATAAATTTTTTAACTTACTGAACTATTCTTCTCCTCCAGCAGAGCATTCTGCACCAGCTATTAGCAACAAGAAGGGAATTTCCTCCTCCTCAGACTATTCTTGAAATAGATTGCAGTAAGTCTTCCTTTCCAACCTCAGCCTTCAACAGCAAAAGGAAGCAACTCTCAATCTCCAGGCAGGAACAACCTCACTAAGGAAAAAAAAACCAAAACAAACAACCCCCCTCCCAAAATTTTGGCTACCGCTTTATTAAAGGTTAACACAGCCATTTAAGAAAGAAGATCTCTATGAGCTGTTTTAAAAGACTTCCTACTGCAGAAACCTAAATCATAGCATAATGCTTACTTGCCTTGCCTTTCAAGTCCGGAAAGCTCTTTGTTAAGATCACTTAAAGTAAGGAAACAAGTTTTCACTCACTCTGTATGTGTATTTTTATAAGCCAATCTTGTAAATAAACCAGTGACACTTTATGGAGGGCAATAGTGGACAGATTGCCTTTGCCATGAACGTTAAATGAAAATTTCTACATCAGCCCCACATAGACTGGCAAGATGTGGGAATTCACCCCATATAATAGGGCCAACAGTCAGAAAACAAACAGCAACAACAAAAAGGCTCAGGTGTAACATCCTCCTGACAACTTTACTCCAAGCAGCTATCATTAATAGGCAAGGAAAAGGCAAAATATTTACCGAGTGGCTGTATAAATGTGCACTGCACAGCATGGAACAATCTCATTTTGAAGATCTCAATTACATGGAAGCCAAATCAATAGCTAAACCATATGCTAGATAGATTCTGAGATCAGCATCGTCTACAGCAATGATGAAAGGTGGGCATTAGCCCACTTGTCAGACTGCTGAGTTCGCTGAGAAAATAGAGGGGTCCTTCATTTTTTGGGTTTGTTTAGGTTTTGGGTTTTTTTAAAGACACAGTGTTCTCTGTCTCTTCTTCATTTCCTCAGCCTGGACCAGATCCCCTCCTCTCTTAAAGGCTGAGGAAGGGGGCTTTGCACAACAGCTCGTGGGACTCCCTCTTAGAGATCCCTGTGTATTGTTACGGGATTTTGGCAAAGGGAGGCTGGTGCTGCAGCCCCAGCTAACGCAACCTCAGCATCACTTACAATCTTAAGAAGGGTGGAAGGCCAGAATTGTCCCTGTGTAGCCCATGCCTTTGCCCTGGGATCTAATAATGAAGCTTGAAAGCTCTGCTGTGCTATGAGCACTTCAGCCTTGGCACAACCTTCCCAGGACTCTTCTGTGGAGACTGTGTTGACAAAAAAAGTTCTCCACAAGATATTCTGTAGCATTGGATGGGTAATCACAGGCATCCTCAACACATCATGCCACTCCTAGATTTACCAGTCCCTTACTCTTACCTTTTCCCGACCTTGCTATAGACTTGAGAAACAGAAAAACCATGATCTAGCCTTTTGATATTTATATGTGAGACAGAAGAATTGTAACAGCACAACAGAATCATCACCTTCCATAAAAAGCAAGAGACAAAGAAAGTCCTTCCTGAGGACATACCTTCCACTGCCCCCGATCAACTTAGGACAATCTGATCCGTGATCAGGAAGACCAAAGTGCTCTGGACTTCTCTATGGAGGTTTTATTTGCTGTATCAGGAGCCCAGGCTGCTCATTCAGGCGTTGAAGTTAGATGACCAAAAGTCATCTTTGAGAATAACAGACTAAACTTGAATTCATCCCTGACTCAAAGCCTCAATGTAACAAAATGGCTTTTCATAATAGAGAAATGCAAATTATGGGCAGATGCTCCATCAGTGCAAAAGAACGATCACAAACTGAAAACAGAAACCTGGAAAAACAAAGCATGCAGGAAATCCAGAAAGAACAGCAGTAGGGTCAACGTGACAAAAAAAAAGAGCCGAAATTGAAAGATACTCTCTAGTGGGAAAAGTATGAAGAAATAAAGGAAAAATATTTCCACAACTTATCTGGCAAAGAAATCCTCCATTAGGAAGTGGAGGAATAAAACTGCTTCTGGGAGAAATGCAGAGAGAGGCATTTGATGGCTCATGGCTACCTGCCATCTGATCAGCAGTGAGGGCTCTTACCATATAGGCAGAAGGTATGAAAATGCACCAATATACTGAAATCCTGTCCTGGGAAAGCATGTGACAATACTTTAATTAACACTGGCAATGCTTGCACCTCCCAAAAGGTCAATAAAATTTGTTACAGATCTATTCAGTTGATGATGATTTTTATTTCATATGAGAAAAAGGTGTGCCGTCTCAGACTAATTAGGTTTCCATATGAAAATCCAGGTTCATCTAAATACCAGACTAAATACTAACAGATGCTATCTTGATTTCACATTCAAAATCCAAGACAGCGGTTCCCAAAGTAGGGTCCCAAGCTCCACAGGGCTTGGGCAGGTTACTCGGGGCTCTGCAAAATTGAAATCTCATTTTACAATGCCCAGAAATCATCCTTGGGCAGTAAAGAGAGTGCAGTTACCCTTCCTACACCCACGGACCTTGCCCCTGCTTGGAAGAGAGATGGAAGGACGGTAGTGGCAGGATCCAGTAATGGGCTGCATCCACAGTTTGCATGAAATTGCTATTTAGCAGTGAATGAACTTTCTGTAATGCTCTTTACCATATCCTCATTTTACTCATCATGTTATCTCTGATTATGAAGTTACAGAAAGTTTGTTTGCTGCTGCTAATACTTTATGGTTTTTTAATGAAAACCATTCCTGACTGTAGCCTCCTCTGTCAGAGTCACCCTGGACACAGCTAGGACGTAGGTGGGGAGAAGCAGCTGCTGCAAGGCTCATACACCACAGCTCAAATGGAGGCTCAGAAGTTTCATCCCAGTTCTTTCAAAAACTTGGTGTGTCCTTGTTTTGCCTTAATTCCCTTCCAGAAAGTACTGGTGTAACCTCTGACAACCTGCTACGACTGCACATGCATGTTTTGCCACAGCTGCTATGGAAATATCCTTTGAAGATGTAACCTTCTCAAGAATAGTCCCTTAAATAACCCACTATAATGCATTTCATCAGGGTCCTCTGCAGGGGTAACGTGCTGGTATCATTGGGGAGACTTGTTTCAATGATGCAGCTAATGCTTTTACCTCAGTTACACCATTCTTAAAACTAATAAACTAATGCTTATATTTCTGGTTTTGACAATCCTTATGACACAGAGAACAAAATTTTTATACAGATTTAATTCCATCTTCCAGACAACCTGAGCCAGATCCAAGAGGGACCCAAGAGATGCCTAGAAGCTAGAGGAGGGAAGATGCCTTCCCATGTCCAACATGCAGTGATCCCACCACTCGTCCTCATGCTTCCTTGCTTCTTGGACCTCTGTCCTCTGCGTTGCCAGCTGCAGTGGCCCAATGTCAGCAGAAACAGCAGGAGTTATCCCCTCTCCATTAGCCTGCAACCCAGCAGCCAGGGCACCACCCCTGCAAGGGGAAGCCATGGACAAAACAACACAGTCAAAGGAGGGCCTGGTGACAAAAACGTGTGTCCTTATGTTAGTTCTGTGGTGACAGCACCTGGAGCTTCTCCAGCCCAAGACCAGATTAAGACCACAGGACAAGAAGCAGGTGCTTAGGTTGTTCTCTTGGATTCAAGGCAAGCAAAAGCAAAAGTGGGTTCAAGAGCAAGCAAAAGCCAAACACTGCTTTAGACTGGTGACAGCTGAAGTAGAACAAAACATTGGAGAGACAGGAGACTTGGGAAGCT
Organism: Balaeniceps rex; assembly: GCA_013401315.1. Classification (NCBI taxonomy): domain Eukaryota; kingdom Metazoa; phylum Chordata; class Aves; order Pelecaniformes; family Balaenicipitidae; genus Balaeniceps; species Balaeniceps rex. The sequence continues at coordinate 8,422 of VYZW01044610.1, read as the reverse complement.
GATTCATTAAAAAACAATAAAACAAAAATTCATTACTGTGAAAAAGAAGAGCATCCTTCTTAAGGTACAAGACTGTTAGGATATTTCTGTAATATTGTAATTGTTTTACTGTGTTAATATACCTTATTAAAAATAAGGAACATTGACTGGCATAAGTATGAAGCTCAGTAATAAATGTATGATCCAAAAATACAAATTACAGATAAAGAAGCAGTTACTGAAACTTCCAGAAAATGCATACAGATCACCTGAATTAGAATAGAAGAGCAGAACGGACACAAAAATGGACCTTTGAAAGACAGTGAAATGCAAGAGATGTGACACCTGAAAACATAAGGGGGGGGGAGGGGATGATGATGCACAGAACTGCAACATCCTGAGGATGAAAAGTGGAGAAGAGGAAGAATGTCTAAATGTAATTAAAATTAACATCATAACCCCAGATGTGCCAGGTCTGAGATGGATTAGAATCAGGACTCCTATTGCAAATTAATCTCTCAAGAGAGGGCACAGAGCATAGTAGAGAAAAAGGATGCAGTTCCGAAAATATGGAGCTATTCTGGAACCAGTCAGTGTTGGTCAGAGAGAAAAGACAGCGAGCTGCAGCCATCTGACTGATGGATGTGTGCATGCCTTGCAGGAGGCATTCACACCTACGGGGAGTTTTCAAACATGAGGGACAAGCTGAATGCACAGGACACCGCACTATCCTACCTACCCAGCTGCAAAAGCAAATCTGGCTTGATTTATTATTATCACATGGAAGTTTGCAGTGCTGTTACACACATGCTAAGAGTGTTGCAAATATTTAGTGCTCAAAGCCATGAACTTACCTCATGTGTGCACTAAAATACAATCAGAAAATGCACGGCTGAATTTATTCTGTCTCCTTTTGCCTTTTACTACAAAACTGAGGAAAAAAAGATTGCTGTAAACAGAAATACATTATCAGAGTCTGGAAGCAGATCTCAGAGAAAGCAGCTCAAGTCTTCAAAGGAGCAAAAGCCAGCTAGTGAGAAGTGAAGGAAGAAGCAGCCACAAACATCTAAAAATAGAAAGTCCAGTAGGAAGTCCCCCTACAGAGATTTAATCTGCTATTGTACTCAGATCCTGGCATTACGAGTTAAAATCTACAAGCAGCTATCATCTTTAATACATCATCTCCTTCCTACTGTTCTTTAAAGCAAAGAAGCTGATTAAACATCCTGCCACACTCCGGTAACCTTAACAGCGCGTTTCTTCATTTCACGCTGCAAAAGGTCAGTCACATGTTAAATTGCTCTTCTTTGTGTGAATTTACACTCAGCACAGGACTAAGTCAATAAGGGTTGTACTTCTGGTCTTTCCAACAAACCGAGCACTAAAAAGTAGTAGATGGCATCTCATTTCAGAGAGATGTTAAAAATTGAAGTATTTCTCACTCTTTTAAAAAGTTTGACTGTTACATTTGCTTAGTGAAGCTCCAGGTTAACTAGTGTGGTATATTTTACTAGGATACGAATATCTCCCAAAGCACTAAAAAAGCAAACACCATTACCCTCATTTTGCAAAGCAGGTAAGAATCTTAAAGGTTATGGCTTTATAATTCCTTAAAATGTAAGTTTAAAATCCAGAAGGAAGTTTTAAGGGTTTTAAAGAAAAGAATAAAACCAACAATACAAATGTGAAAATATTAGGCATATATTAGCCTTTATTTTCTTTAAGAACTGATACTACTCCATACACACCTCTATGAACTGCTGAACTACCGACTGGAAAAAGGTCATTTCTATACAGCTGCCAAGATCCCATTTGCAAAAAAGTGTAAGACTTGTTTTTAATTTTATGGGAAATACAGCCATGGGATCTGTGAAGAGCAGTTTTTGAGATCCTTGCTGTTGCCTGACAAGTCTTTAAGGCTTTTGTGCATTTGGGTACCTGTTGAAGTTGGTGGGAAAACATGTTTGTTTTTTAAAGGCACAAGGTTGGAGTTTTTGCTGGGTAATGCTTTTCATGTGGGACATCAAGGGATGGGTCCCAAACCATATTTTTAATCACTTCCCTCTCACCCTCATGAAAATAAAAACACCAAAGTGACTTCTCCAGATTGTTGTGACAGCACATGGGGCCAAAAAAACAGAGGGGGATGTGGGGAGGATATTCCCAAATGTTTCCCTACACAGAGAAACAGGCTGGCCATAACCATTTCCACCCTTGCAGTACACGGGATGTTTCAAGTGGTAAAGGTAAACGCTCTTTGTGCAGCAGGAATGCTACAATTCTGGCTAAGGAAAGGAGCAATGGACCAAACAGCTTTCCAGTATGCACAGTAAGTATGAAAACTGAGCTGTTTGTGAGTTGGAAACCGGCAAATCCGTGAGCGTCATTCCACACTGCTGCTTTCTGGGACAACAAGGGGGTTGGACTGGACACAGGAGTACCCCCTCCAGCTGTGGACTCCTAAACCAAAGCAAGATGCCAGAACTTCAGAGCAGCCCTAAGGCCAGGCACGTGGGCTGGGGAGCTCCAGCAGCCCCCAGCACCATCCTTCCCTACCAGCCCAGAAGGCTGCATCTGCACAACCGCCCCCAGGGCTGCGAGGCACTCTGCATTGCTGCAAGTCAGAAGGTGTTCTACAGATGAAAGCTATGGCATATTTTGCAATACCGCTAGGGTCACCGAATACAACCTGCAGTGTAATAGGGGTTAGCGGACATCCACGCCATGAGTTTCACAGAATCTGTCAAATGAAAATGAAAGGGAGGACTGACCTTCACAGCAATTCCCTTGGGTTTACGTACTTTAAGTACAGTGACCTGGATGAGTAAATGGATGGACTCCATGCCACACTGGAGTACATCAGCTGTGCTCTCTTATCTGCATTGCAAATGTATCCAAAACCTGTAAATTCCCCTCCCCCTTCCCTTCTCATTGGGCTTTAAAGCAATAATAGGTACCATGCTTTGCTGCACAGTTAGGTTGTCCCTTTGGTATATGTGACAGTGAGAAAAGGACAGGCAATTATTTACAGCTATCCACAGTTAATAGTGCACACAGAACTCCTATTACAGAGGAAGCATAAACCCCATCCTCCCAGGATAAAAAGGCAATATATCACAATCTGAATACACAGTGTACTTACTGCTCTTGGTATTTGCATTTGCTAACCTTTGAATCTAATAATACAACATTACTATTCTATTAATACAGTGCTTATGTAGAATTTCCTTTCTTTTTCTTTAATATACAAAGAAAAGAAAACAATTCTGTATTGTGAAACAACTGGCCAAGATACTGCCAGAGCATCAAATCCCTTATTGTTTCTCAGAAAGATGCACAGAACTCCTTGCGTACTGCCTCACTGCATTCCACGCTGTGCAACGCACGCATCCACTGCCCAGAGAAATGGGGCACATGCACCAAGCACGAGAGGTGATGGAGCAGGCTGACGGCACCCCTGGTGACTCCCTCACAGGATGAGAATGGAGAGGATCTACAAGAGCCCACCAAAAGGCAACCACCTTTCCAGAGGTAGGAAATGAAGCAAACCAGCCATGTAAGAGAGGAGCAAACCAAAGGCTGCTTTTGCGCAGCCACCACTGTTGGGGAGGCAAGGAGCCACCTGCATGAGAAGGACCAATCTACCCCATGCACCTTGTCCCCACCCAGCACCACGGTGTTTTTCTGCAATGGAGGAGCTTCAGCATGGAAGAGAAATTAATTTTTTTTTTTTTTTTTAATTCTGGGCTCCCAAGACATAAGCCATAGTTTCATGAACTTTAACCTGGCATGACGTGGTAATGTCACTGCAAGAAGACATCCCTTCCCTCAGCCGCTCACTTCCAGTCCCTGTCCCCACAAACTTCTGCACAGCCACACACTGAACTGTGACAGGTCAGGGAACTGACCCTGCTGAAACTAACCTTTTTAAAAAAAACCCCAAAACTAATCTCTTCTTTTTCCTTTCATGGCAAAACATAACTCACACTGAGACTCTATGAGAAAGGAGGAAATGATTAATTGTAAATTGGGTTAAATACTAAAATAGCAAATTGGTAAAAATATTATTCCATATACTTTATTAGAAAGCTAACCATAATTTCCCCCACCAGTTCCAGTGGCAATATGAATACCTTTTTATGCTTTTAAGTTAATTTAAATTTTCTTTGATATTGCACCTGTTGGGGACACTCAGGTGTGCTGAACATAAGGCACAGAAGATAATTACTTTGCTTTACTTGGCAGACATAGCCTACAGGTATGCTGGTCTCACTACATCCAATCTCATCTAATCTCAAAAGCAAAGTGGTCCTGAACACGCTCAAGTCTGAGTCAGAGCTCTCGCTCCCCACAAAAATGCAACCACTTCTGGTGCACCATATGGCAGCAATCCTGTGTCAGCAACACTGTACAATAGTTTTTCAGAAGAAGAATGAAGAGCAAGTTCTCTGCTTAAAACCGAAGAGAGATTTATCCCACAAAAGTATGCAACACATCATTACCCAAACCGGAACGAAGGCAGGACATCAGCACTCAAATGTTATGGGAACTTTAACGGTGAAGGGTCAGGGATTCGATCTGATGTCCAAGCAAAATGCCAGTTACAGTTTGCGCAATGCCATCAGACAGACAATGCAGTTTTGCTGAGAAACTATTAATTTCATGTTATGGAAGCAAAATATTCAGCTACGAGGTTCCATTATACTTGGACCCTTTGACTCTGGTTTATCCTGCAGTTCAAGCCCTGATAATCCATGTGCTTGAAGCTCATCTTGGTGGATAATGGAAAATTCTGCTCCATTTCCTCTGGGACTTCATGCTCATTAGTCACAGCATACCAATTAAAAGCTTTGTTAGAAAACCAGAGGAATGTGACACAGCACATGTACAAACCAGGAAGCTTCATTCACATATAACATGGATGAATGGCTCTGTATGGAAAGCCAAGCATCGCATTAGCAGGTCGTGTGCATCAGCATGCAAGATCAACAAAAGACGTGCAAGAATTTTTAAGTCAGCACTCTCAGTAAGCAACAGATTTTCATTTTGAACAATGAGAGTTACAGTATTTTTCACAGCCTACACCATCCTTCTAACCAAAGGTAATGTAAAATATTTTAAAAGTTATGTTTTCTTGCATTGTTACTTTGGCAGTCATCTAGTAGGAAATCACTAAACATCACCACCAGCTACTGACCAGATTCTTTTCCTAACCGTCAGAGGTGAAGCTGGGGTTAGTGCCCTGGCAAGCTACTTATGAACTAGCATAACAACCATTTTCAAAAAGGATTATTGCCACTATGAACCACTGTCAAGTATCTGTAACAGCAATTCTCAATTAAGGAAAGAATAGGACTCAGCGTCTGCGCTCTGATCATGCAGTTAATAACTGACTCCGCCTCAATCAAAACAAAAGTGGGATTTAACTGCAGATTTATTTTTGCAACAGTTTGTGTTACCATTCTATGTTAAATCATTTATTACAGAACTTGAAAAATAATGGTCAGCTATAGCTGTAAAAAATTCAATTTGTTCATTTTATTAACCCTTAATTCTATTCCAGCATTTTCCCTGCAGTGAACGAGCTGCTTCCAGGAGGTTTTAGGGTTAACAACTCCTATCGACAGCGTGCTATAAACCCAGCAGAGGCAATAGCTCTACCTTTCAACTTGTATTTTCATTTCTACATTTCAAATGCAGCATAATGGTGATGTTTAGCATATTTCTTATATTATAGACAGAATACTTTGTAAAATATTCCATCTGTGACAGGAATGATCACATTATGAAAACTGCAGCACGAGCGATGCATCACAGAGGAGAAGACACTTTGAAGGACATGAGGGTCTTATAGCCACTTGGAAGGACCTTTGGGGAGGGATTTGGGAAATGCTGGAGCAAAGTCCTTGTCGACGACAGCAGACCTTCTTTGCCTCCACCATCCCTGCATCCCCTCATGCCCCAGTGAAGCCCGTACCATCACTGGGCCCACCATCTGCCCCTGTCTGGCACCTCCCCACTCCCCCCCACCTCTGTGGTTGCTCAGACAACTGGCTCAAGGAACCCATGCAGTGAAAACTAACCTAGTAATAAAAAAAAACAGAAATAAATCCTTGGGTGATTAGCTCTCAGTTGAACCTTACTAACACCAAGTCACTGGCTGGACAGTAACAGTCCCCATGTAACTAGCTCCAACAGCAACATGGCTGCACTGAGATCCCATTTGCACACACAGCTATGGCAGCTCCTGTGCCCTGCTGGGGACCATGACTCTGCCCGACAGACGGTCTGGCCAAAAACTCAGTGGAGATTATTCCTCCTCCAGCACAGCGGGAACGTCACTCTTTTCCTGCCCTTTTTCTCACCAGCACATCCCTACATCCTTTACCCTCAGTGATGGCAACCCATCTCATGGGGCTGTGAGGTGGTGGCCACATCCCCAGCACCTCTGCAGGCCCTGCTCTGCCGTGGGGATCCGGGTCCTGGTGAGGGACAGGGACAGCCCCTGCCCTATCCCACCCCAGCACAGCACCAGGAGACAGCCGGGGGAAGGAGGGGAGAAGTGGTCTTGTGCTTCCTAACCTGAGCATCACCAAAAATTGTTGGCTATGGGTGTTGGTCCCACCAAGCATAGGAAGAAGCTAAACTTTTCCCTTAAAAGCTCCCTCTTACAGAAATCTTAACTCAGTCTCCTTTCTTTGTATCTACAAGTAATTGTGGCTGAATTTGGAAGCACTTAAATGAAATAATTTGCTCATGTTGTAGGAAGAAAATGTCCACTTGGGGGAAAAAAAACCCCATAGTTTACAAATCCCTGCTGTCAGGAGCGGTGGCGCTGCGGTGCCTCGCTGAAGGAGCGGGCTCAGCTGGCCTCAGGGGACTCCTCAGGGCCGGGCTGAAACCATGTCCATCGCCACAGACCACAGCCCCACCACACCACAGGCTCTGCCCGCCTTTGCTGTGTTACACAGCATGGGCACCCAGGAGAATCTCATGACAACTTGTGAAGAGGATGGCATCACCTTCCTCCCCAGGTGTCAGAGGAATGGTGCGAAGCAAAGCCGATGACAATTCAAAGGGAAGCTAAGCAAGGTAAAATAAGTTAACAGGATAGGTCCTTCTCCTCCCCCAGACCCTCCCAGCCACAACTGACTCTCTAAGAAAGGCTGCGGTTTTCCTCACATTTAGATCTGATGTGAAGCTGCTCAATGGTGTATTTAGGGAAGGTAGAAAGACAACATGAGAAATGAAATGACAAATAGCTTCTTTGTACAAATCCAAAGAACAAGATTAAAGCTGCTCAGAACTCCTATTTTTCTGCCAGTTTTCACAGAGCTTTTATTACAAATCCACATCCTCAATCCACATTGGGAGAGTGGGGAGGAGAGAAAGTAGAAGCTTTTGAAAATACTCTGTGGTATTTTGAACCTAAAGAGCTAAGGAGTTCTTGAGTTTAGCACATCCCTGTCCCCATCCCCATCCTCAGTGAAATCTAAAATAAATTTTGGACTCTTCATTTGCTTTTTGGATTTTGAGCATTCAAGTTACAGGAAGGCAATATTTCCACAATTTTTATTTTTTAACTCTAATGTCAAGATTCTTTTTTCTTTCCCTGAACCCAGAGGTTTAAATCCACTTTTAGGATTCCAGGAGCTGGAACACCAAGAAAACCAAAAGCTGGAAAAAGACACGAGACTTTTTTTCTATCAACACCAAAGATGGCTTACTTAAAACAATACATTTATGGGTTCACGGTCATACTAAAATAAATTAATAAGAAAGTAATGAAAAAAAATTTCCTTTACCAAATGTCTGTTATTTTGAATCAGTCTGATGGCTGCTAACACACCATACTAATGTTAAGTAGTTGCAGGAAGGCAATTTTCTCTTAATGTTCACCAGGGCAGGTCACACACAGCCTCTCACTAAAGCAAAGTATCTGCTCTTTTATTACGCTAATTTTTCATGTTGCCTTTCTACTTTGTGTTTGATGGATACAGCTGCAAGTAAAAGACCATTATCTTGCGATAGCTATAGTCTCATTCAATGACACATTAAACGTATTCTTATTTTAAATAGAGTTTTATTTTAGTGTAAGCTAAAATAATTCAAAAACTACCAGTATGTGCCTATGCCTCTAATCACCTACTTAATAAAAAAGTGGAAAGAAGCTATGAATGAGTGGAACAGAACTTCAGGATAAAATATTTTGGTTCAGATACCTGCTTACAGCCGATACCAAAAAAAATTACTAATAAAAAAATAAGAATACATGTATATAGATAGGTTGAAGTAACTTACCCATTTTTCATCATCAGAAAGGTGAAAATAAGTTTCAGTATACAAAACACAAGTAAACTAATGAATCAGTAAAATAATTCTTTCCTGTACAGTATTTCGCTTTTTATTTAGAATCATAGAATGCTTTGGGTTGGAAGGGACC
>VYZW01044609.1:29475-138526 GCA_013401315.1 Balaeniceps rex | reverse complement strand
AAATCCGGTTCCAGCCAATTTTAAAAGGCAGGCAGGAGCTCTGCTGGTCTGATTTGGAGCTCCAAACATTATCCATATCTAGAGTATTAATATTTTCATATAACAAGCTTCTTGCAAAACCATTGCAGAGCTGTTTTCGAACTGGGCAGATTTCAGTACTAATTATGCAAACAATCTGAGGTGCTTGTGTTTTAGCAGTCCCAGAATTCTGAATCTACTTCTGCATTACTTATGCAGACTTTTGCAAGTCATAACTAAGCAGTATTACAAAACCAGGGTGTTCTGATTTAAATTGAGTATCATGGTTCATTTAGTCTATTCAAGTCTCAACATCTGATGAGTTAAATTCTTAATGGCTATGGGATAGCCCACTACGAATGAGCAATATTCTAGGAGAAGCAGGAAGAAATCCACTGCCACGTGTGCCTTCGACTGAGTAGCTGATCATTTCAGATTACACTGAGGTATGTAATTCCTCAAGCACACCTGTGGAAACCTTAATGGCTTCAATTACTAGTGATCATGCAAGCCTCTGGAAACCATGAAATGAAGGCAGAAAGCTAGTTCCTTGATGGGAAAGTTCAGTGCGGAAAGAACCTTACAGGATCCATGGTCACTTCCCTAGGTGTTTGTAGAAATTACAGCTAAAAAGCTATTCTAGCCGTTAAAAAAAATTAACACACCACCACCACTCAAACCAACTTTAACTCAAGCATAACCTTAATGTTAACTTGTTTGTCCAGTTCATTCACTTCCTATTATTCCCTGGATCATGCTTTGAATAATTTCCATGATCTGTTTCTTAAGTCCTGCCCCTTTTGATGTCATCAATTTGATCCATATAGGCTGGACAGCTCCCAGTGTATCTTCAGTTAGAAAAGGAAATCTGAAAGCTTTGGACCAAGACTTGTCTTCTGTTCAGGACAAAGCCGAAGGCTGAGTTTAGTGGCTACTCTAAACACTCAAAGATAGACTTTCTGCCAAGGTACAGTGGGGTGTTTTGCAATTTGGTCTTAGTTGTTTTACTGTATATTTCTGTATGTATGATTGATACATAGATGTAGATACCTATACACATGGTTAAATATTTGACTACGTGACATTCATGTGTGTTTAGTGTGCGTTGAACGTTGAGCTGCTGTGATGATACGTGAACATATACTTGTTTGCCACTGCTGTATAACTTCCACTGACTTTCTTATAACCTGCAGCCTCTCTCCGGGCACTTACCACAGACAAGACAGGCAACTGGTCACTGTTGCTGTTACATGTTTTGTTAAGTCCCTGACTGCAATTGCTGTGTTAAATAAATTAGTGGTAGGCTGATCTGGGAAACCAGTGGAAAGAGGATGTTCTGTTCCCTGTACATGCGTGTTTTGAAAGATTCCCTCTGGGGTTTTTTGCATTATTGTATGCTTTTTCATTCTAGTTATTTTAAGAATGCAGATTCAAATGGTATGAACTAACTAGCCATAGCCTTAAAAGCCCAGTCAGAACATCTGAAAACTGTGGATTGTCTCTGAAAGCCATGGTTTGAATGGTTGCAGGTGTTTTTTTAGATTCAAAATTATACATAGAAAAAGTGTGTTTGATAGATTTGATTTAGCATTCACTTTTGGTAACTATTACCTTTTATTCTGCTTTTTCTCATTAGAGCAAGGCTGACTAGTGAGATTAATACAACAGTAACAAATTAAATTTTCCTGTTTTAGTCTCACACAATTTTCATTTCTATCTTAAAATACCATAAATATTTAATGAATCATTTAATATATTTCTTAACATACCCTGCAGGCTTATTTTCATTTATTCTTATATAAATAAAATGAGAAAGAAAGAAAGAACTGAATAAGATAAAGGTTGAACATACAAGTTATCATAAGAGTTTAATCTGAAAAATGTGACAACAGCGGGTAGCAAGACTGCCATGCATTTTTTTCTGGAGTTTGCCACGGATAGTCCTTTTTGACTGAAGAAGTATTCAGATGTAAGCCTTCAGCTGTAAGATTGGCAGACAAAATTTGTAACCAGCCGTTCAGAGTACTATGGCGCTGTGTGGGAGCAACATTTTAGCTACATATGCACTGCAGAAAAACAGTGTTTCCTTGTAGTAAAAGTGGAGTTGCTTGTTTCCCACTTCAATTCTTTATCATACATGTTTTCTTTTAATAGTTCATGTCCTTTTTTTAATATTTCACTTTGCTTGGGCTTCCTGTACTTGTTCAATGGCAAGTATATCTAAATCATTTGTCATGTTTAATTATAAAAGTATAAAGCAGGTCCATATGCCTTTGAATTAATTTTGTATTATTGTTAAACAATAGCTTAGAAAATGCAAACATGGCATGTGTTATGGTCTTTGGGGAAAATAACTTGTGATAAACTGGGTTTTCTTGTCAGATAATACACTTTTGTGGGCTGTTTTATAGCTAATCTGGTATACAGCTTTTGGAGTGCTCTTCACTGTTTAAGGATTATTCCTAATCTTTCTGACATGAAAGATTCTACACTGAAGAGACGGTCTTAGCAGCTGGTAACTCTTAAGATATCATTTCATATGAAGTGTCCTATTCCAAGGGCCTTTGAAATAAAGCCATGTTTTAAAATGGAGAGGTCTAGTTGAGGATGAAGGCATCTCAGGTGAGGGCACTAGTGCATATCAGCTGAGCTGGGTTGGCCTCACTGGCACCTCAGACGGAGCCACCACCAAACACTTCAAGGACCGTAACTCAGTAAAGGGCCTGAGCTTTCATTTTGTTATCACGTAGCCCACTTGCAACAATTCTTTAGTTATTTGTGCACTCCTAGTCTTCAAACCCTGTTATTGTATTTGTAAGATTTTTATTTGGAGTTAAGGTTGGACCGAAGTGGTGTACTCTGTAAACTTCTCTTAATAGCATAATAGGTAGGGTGATTCACAGAGTGCTGTAATGTTGGAAACTCACATATTACAGGACTTGATGTCATGTTCAGTAAGTGGAAGTATGTCAACAGTATTCCAATGTCCCAAACCGGTACTAAAACCTAGGAAGATGTCCTCAGTCTGTGCTGGCTAAAACATATGAGCATAATGTTCACACTTTCATCAGCATAAAGTCTGAAATTATCTAGAGTAGCATAGTAGATGTTTTACTTACTGTGACAAAGGAGACATGGGGTTTGATTTCCAGTTATGCCACTCTTCTTGGGTGATTTTCAGTTTCTGTGCTTTCTTTTTGCTTCTGTAAAACAGTGAGAAGGAGGAGATTTTTAGATTCCTGGAAGAAACTATTTATGTAAGAGATAGGTGGCAAAATTTCTATTAATAGCAGTAATTAATATTTTTGTGGTCTTCAGAAACAACCCAAGAGCATTTTAACTAGCATCTGCAATGCTTTAGCCACATCCTAATTTGGTTAAACCCCTCTGTGTTTTCAACTGAGGTGGTGTTTTTCTCCACTTCCTTTCCTAAATACCCGATTCTGCTCGTCTGAACTATGAAATACCTGCTATATTTCATCTTGGAAGTGTCTCTATTTCAGGGATGGCAGAAATTAATCATGTTTGCCTCCATTCAGCAGCATGAGAGATCATACAACAAAAATTAAGCCCAGGTCCCTTTCATTGTCCCTTTCATTCACTTGAAAGTTGGATTTATCCCGATTCCTTGATGTAAGGATGAAGCTATATTGCTAGTTCTGAGACAGTCTTGTTTCAGGCCCATAGGCCAGCATGTTTCACTAGCAATATACTCATAATAATGAATTAGTTATGGATCTGTGTTAATGAACGTAGACACAATGTTTCAGAATTAAATGTTGATCCTTAGTGTTCTTAGAAAGAAGAAAACTACACACCCCTTTGGCTGGAGACTTCTCAGCAGCTTGCGTATTAGTCACTAACTGCATATCCATACTAGCAGAGAAGTCATAGTGTAAGTGTGGTACGATGCCTCAAGTTACTTCAGCAGCAGTATACGGAACATTTGACCTCTTTGCTACTTCCTGGTGTCCAAACCCTGGAAAGACGGATGAGTCTCAGCTCACAGTTATTTTCAGCTTTTGCTAATAACAAACTCACTGGCGCCCTGTTTGAAAGAGTCCATAGATTGGCCGTGGTCTTTCTAACAAGCTAATAAGATTTTTTTTTTTTCTTTTTTATTGAACAGAAACGGACTTAGAGGATGGAGCAGGAAGTGGCAAGAGAAGAAGAGGAGAAGAAAGAAGGCTTGATTGAGTTTTATGATTCCTTCAAGGATATGTTTGAGTTCTTCTGCAAAAACACAACGATCCATGGCACCATCCGCCTTGTATGCTCAGACAGCAATAGAATGAAAACAGCTTTTTGGACTCTGCTTTTACTTGCCAGCTTTGGCATGTTATACTGGCAATTTGCACTTATGTTCAGCCAGTACTGGGCCTACCCTGTTGTCCTGACAATGTCAATGCATTCAGAGCCCAAGATGTTTCCAGCAATTACCATCTGCAATCTGGACCCATACAGGTAACCTGTGCTTTCCCCTGGGTGTAGTCATGTCTTTACAATCACAAGGGTTCCAGAAGGGTCAGCAACCTTATGACTGCAGCCTGGAGGAGGCTGAAGGTAGAGGGAGGTCTCTCTACCTTACAGGGGTGGAAAGGGACTATTGTTATTTTCAAACTGGTTTTAAGATAAGATCTTGTTGGGAATTGTGCAACAGCATGTAGCAGTTTATTTCATGCACTGAGTCAGGATAGAGGGAACTCTACCTTGTGACTTGGTTCAAGCTGCTAACTGATTTTATGCCCTGATAAAAACAGTCTTTCACTGAAAAACATGGCTACTGTGTGTTCATTTGTAATTAAACTACTGATCTCTGGAATGGTGCGTGCTAGAGCTGATTCTGCTTGGTTTTTCCTACCCCAGAATGGCTTTAAGGAAACAATATAGCTTCTATAGAATTCTATGTGGCCCTGCTTGTCAAACAAGGCTCACACAGTAGTGGCAAGTTATCAAAAGGTTTCAAATTACATAGTAAACGAATTATGTAATTTCCTCGCAACAATTATCTAATTGGCTGACAGGAAGGCCAGTTTGTGCAGCTGATGTTGCACAGCTACAAGTTCTGAGGTTTTCAGTGGAGGATCCAGCAACTGGAAATTCAGCTACCAGAGCTGCTAATAAATTAATTTATTGAAGTTAGGTACACTAAGCATAAGCACCGTAATTGCTGCCTTTTCTCACCTAGACATCAAGGTCTGCAGAGACCAGCAGAGTAGCCTTTCCACAGATACTGTGAGGGTACATAAAAATAAAGTGCTTTTGTCTAATAGAAACGTGGATATTTACAAATAGCTAATATTTCTTTTCCTTGCAGATTTGAACTAGTTAGTGAACATTTGGTTCAACTGGATCACATGGCGGAGGAATCTATCACATTTTTGTATGGCATCAACACATCAGCCAGCTTATTCCACATGAATGAGAAAAACATCCACGTAAAAGACTTGTCAAGGATAGGAAATCTCAGCAGATCTAGCTTCAAGCTGAGCCAAAACTTCTCACTCTTGAGAATGTCTGACCACACTAACAGGTCAGGGAAGAAGCATTCCAGGGTGGGCTTCAGGCTGGTAAGTGTGTGTCCTTTTTGAGATTTTAACCTGGCTACAGATACAAGCAGCAAGCACTGGCTGCTCCCTAAGGGACGGGGGGCAGAGGGGCAGCCTGCCAGCAGGGCAGGACAGGGACCCATCGCACAGTACCTGAGCAAGCGAGCAGGGAAAGTTCACAGATGGTGGCCAGGTCCAACCAAGAGTCCAGCTCATCAGGCAAGTTCATGGCAATGAGGCAGGTTCAAGATCAGGCCATAAAGTTAGCCCACTGGATTGACAGGGTCCACGGTGAGGCAGGAGCACAGCAGCAACCTAGCTGGAAAGCAGCAGCCCTGCAGCACAGCCTGAAAAAGGGCTGAAGGCCCCGAGCTGAGCTTAAATGACCTCCTGGGCAGAGGGTGTGGGTGGAGGCCCCAGGTGAGGCTGCTCAGGGCCCTTAAGGCCTATCAGTGCACTCAGGGCCCTGATAAAGATCTCACAAGGTACATTCAAAAAAATGAGTGAAAAAAAAGATAGTTTCAGTGCTGTGTAATGACAGCTTGGAGGATGTTTCAGGAGAGTCCATCCCTGCCTCTAACAGTTTATGCTGATTGCCAGGATTCTTGTGAAGTGAAACAATAGCAACATCAATGGTCTTACACAGCTCACCCACCTGTAACAGCCTTACGGTAGTGACGAATTCAGTAGAGAATGGTAGCAGCAGGCTATGGGAATCATTGTACCCCTTTCTAAAAACATACCAAACATCTAGACTTAGCAGGTTACTAGAAGTAACAGAGAAACAACATGCGAGGATTCCCGCAGTGTCTAAATGCTGTGGTACTGGAGGCACTAGAAATGTTGCAGATAAAATGAAAGATGGCAATCAAGAGGATGAATACAATAAATGTGTATCTGTGACTTGGAGAAGAATGCAAAAGCTTCAGATTCTTCATACCGAAACCAGGGTTAGCGTAGATCTAAGAGCAGAAGCAATGACAGAGAGATTGATGTGGCTTGAAAGGCCAGCAATTTTTGCCTGATTATTATCGTCCTGCCCTATCCTGAAGTCCTTCACCAGGCACACTTTCACCAGAATCTGTGGGTGTTCACCTGTCTAAGCCCTGAGTAAGAACAAAGAAAGCATCTCAGGAGTTGGTTCAGGATTCATGGGTTGTAGAGGATTCCCACCAGCCCTGTCCTTCCTTCTCCCAAGTACTTGAGTTTGCTTGTCTGCTCTCTTCTCCTGCCTCTTTTCTGCTGCACTCATTCCCCTGAGATGAAGTAGCACACCTAATTCAGCTTCAAAGAGAGAAGGTGCTTAGCACATAATAAGATGATCTCCAGAGGTCCCTTCCAACCTCAGCCATTCTGCGATTCTGTGATAACTAAGATGATCAGAGACTTCACTTTCTGGAAAAATAGAGGTTCCCCTTGTCCCTGTATCCAGTATTGTCTTGACCCCCTGATCTCTGTTACCCTTAGGCTGTCATGTTCTGGCTGTGCTGAATAGCTCCCTGTCTTCTTTTCTTCCAGTGCAATGCCACAGGTGGGAATTGCTTCTACAAGACCTATTCATCTGGGATGGATGCAATTCTTGAATGGTACAGGTTTCACTACATGAATATCATGTCCCAGCTACCAGTTATAATCAACATTTCTGATCATGAGGAGCAAATAGAAGATATGGTCTACTCCTGTCAGTATGATGGGGAGCCCTGTAGACCCAGGTATGTTACTTCTTGAGATGCTAATTGTGATTTCAGCAGAACTCAAAGATTTGGGAGACTGAAACTGAACCTACACTTTCAGGCAGTGCAGGCACCGCACCTCATGGCATACTGCCAGGCTTAGCCCTTGTTGGAGATCTGACTGAAAGAAAGAGAACAACCTTTCATGATCAGAGCATGGGGCTAGGAACCTAGAAGTTAGCGTTCTGCCATGACTTACCTCTATGACTGTGAGTTAGCGTCTTAGGGTGTCAAAGAAACCTAGGCAGGAATTAAAACTTTACTGATACAAAAATGCATTGACTGTATTGAATGGTAAATGTTTAGTGTTTATCTGCATGGGAGGAAAGGAACAGGAATCCTCAGATATCCAATGGATAAAAGTGGGATCTCTTTTTGTTGTAACAATGAAAAGTGGGGAGAGAAGGGGAAGAAGGCTCTCACAACTCTACTGTAGCACTTGCCCCCTAAGCACAACAATTGTTCTCAACTATTATGCCAGGAGGACTCAGTTAATGCCAAAAGGGTCAGATGGTCTTTTTGCATCCTTTTGTCCCTAGAGGCAAAGAAGTGAGCCTGCTGCACATACCAAAGGCAAAGGTGTACCTTCTTTTTCCTGCATGCCTACGGCCTCCACTGTTGGAAGCTCTTCCAAATACAACTGACACACACCACCCAAGGCAATGCTGTGCCTCAGGCACACACAAGCCATTTGCTGGCCTACTTGTTTTCAGCTGATGACTTGAACAAAGTTAACAGCAACGCACTCATCTATGACACAGAATAAGCAGAAGGCAAACTTAAGTGTTTTTCTGAGCACTTTCAGCAAAGAGGAGAGGGGTCTACAAAGTTTGTTGTAGATCATTTTATGAGATAAGGTCCTGTCTTATCTTTCCTGGAGGCAATTGACTCTTATGTTCTTCTGCACTTAGTGTTTCTGATGCTTTCATGTAATATATCTCTGTGCACTTGATGGTGATCATCGTCACTTTTGTACACGTGTTCATCCAACTCTTCTTAAGAACTCTTATAAACTTGTGGAATGTGGAGGCTGACTTGGCCAGGGAAGTTCAGCATGATCATAAGTGGTATAATTTTTAAGAAAGCAAGGAAAGAGAGAATCTATTTCTCCTGTTGATTAAAGCACAGAACTGGTGTTTCTCCTATTGATTAGAGCACAGAACTTCAACCTGCCTGGTTGTTGGAACAAGCAGGGAATAATTTAGTCTACTTGGTGGAAGGAAAAGCAAGTCAGAACTCTGAACTTGACTCCTCTGTTTGCCACTCTGGCTGTAACCTCGGGTGAGCAGTGAATTCCTTTGCACTCAATTTTTTTCCTCATCTCTGGTGAGTTAACAACTCTTTCCCATAGGCGCTCCTGTACATATACACACAAAGCACATCCTACATAGAAGTAAAGGTATTGCTACACTCATAATTAAAACCCATCAAAATCTCTCTTGATTTCAGTGACTATGTTCACTTTCACCACCCAGTCTTTGGAAGCTGCTATACTTTTAACAGCAAGGGAACAGACCCTTTTTGGACAGCTACAAAACCGGGAATTCCTTACGGTATGTTATTTGGCAAAGGGTGGGAAGAAGAGCTAAAGTTAATATAATTTGGCTATGGATTAAATATATGTTTTCTATACATGACTTACTGACATATAGCCCTCTCTTCTAGTCTGGTGGCACAAATTATATACTGTATTTGCTTGCTTCACTACCCACATGTGTATGATAGCCATATCAGCCATATCTTAACTTATAGCAAGCAGAATATTATTACAGTTTTTGAATAGGCTGGTGCAATTGCTACCCGACTGCTCACCTGGTCTCTAAGGAAAAAGAATGGCTCTTCTGTGAGCTAAGACAGCAATTTGATCAGTGCTGAGAATTCAAGACATGGTGGTGTTCCTATTTTGGCCCAAAATAAGTTGCTATATGCTTCCCTTTTCTTTGGTTTACAGGACTTTCCCTTATCCTGAGAGCAGAGCAGAAGGATCACATCCCACTCTTGTCTACAGTAGCAGGCGTGAAAGTGATGATACACAACCACAATCAGACACCATTCCTTGAGCATGAAGGCTTTGACATCAGACCAGGCATTGCAACTACCATAGGCATTCAGCAGGTTAGCCACTTGCTCAAGAGCATTGTTTCTTTTTTTCTGATTGCAGAAAGTTGTGAGGAGCTGAACACTGTGACTGACTCATACAATGGACCTAAGGGACTCTCGTGTTAACTTCTTGACTGTGCATGTTTATTTATGCAAGTCCCTTTTCTCTCTTCACTGTGCTCAGGTTCCCATGGGTAAAACAAAATTATTCCAAGTGTGCAAGTGGCATTTTGGTCCTCAATACATTGAGGCCTGATTTATTTTACACTGAGGCTCTTACACCTCTTACATCTTGTTCCAGCTCTACACAGGGGCCACATGTGGACATTAGGATGAGAACAAACATTCAGAAGTGATTTAGTTCTTTTGACAGGATGAGTTACTGCTTGTCAGCTGAACCAGTGACTGACCACATGCCCTCTCCTACCTGTGCACTGTTACTGTATATGTTTTATTAGCAAGGTATAGCTTGGCTGCTCATATGTATTACTGCACTTCCTGTCCTTTATGTGATGCTCCCTCCAGTTAAGTTTAGATGGTGATGGCTAGGTCCAATTAAAGCTCCTAATCACTCAGGCCTCTTTTCTGTGTCCACAGGATGAGGTGAATCGCCTGGGTGGCAATTATGGGAAATGCACGATGAATGGCAATGGTGTGAATGTTAAACTCCTGTACAACAACTCCTACACCCTGCAGGTATTGTCAGAGTGGCTGGCTGAGGCCCCAGCTTATTCAGAGTGGATGAATAGCAAACAAGTCATACCTTCCTCTCCAGAGAGCTTTTACAAATCAGCAGGTTCATTGCTGGAGATAGCAGAGAGATTCATGCCCCTCTGAAAAGAAGCTCACAAACAGGGTGTTATGACTTGGAACGTGTTTTACTGAGTGGGGGATACTCAGTCCCAGACACTGGGGCTCTTCCCTCCTTGTAACACATGAGAGATCAGACAGTGAGCCAGTCAAGGCAGCTGGACTGTTCTAGTAAGATTCTTGGGCCATTAGGTCTTTATTTGTGTAAGTAGTTGCTCCTGGCTCTAGACAGCTTGGGCTGTTTAACTGAGATGTTACTGGGCATAATAAACAGGGAGCTCAGGAAAATTCTCTCGCTGAGTTCAATACTGGTTTCAGATGTAAAGCCAAGGAATAAAAAGTGAAAACTTTTTGCATCATCATGCTCTAGTAATGGCTGGTGTCTTTTTGCAGCAACAAAATCTGTACATTGTCTCCTAGCAGCTGCATGCTACAGCCAGAAGATTTGGGCACCTGACAATTTCTGGCTTATCCAATCTTCTATGCCTTCTTTATTTTCCAGGCTTGTTTGCATTCCTGCTTTCAGCACATAATGGTTCGAAAATGTGGCTGTGGTTATTACTACTACCCTCTGCCTCCCGGTGCTGAATACTGTAACTACAATAAGCAGCCTGCATGGGGTAAGAGCAACGGACTGCTGTCTTGTCCTTGTCAGAAGGGAACACCTTCCTACAATAGTCACTGGTTGCATGACTCCTTAGCTTACTGCCCTTCTACTTTGTGCCTGTTTCCTGCTTAGACTATTTCCCCACATTACTGAATCCAGCCAGATGGCAGACACCTTTCTGTGCATTTGCATGGGTATCAAGTTAGTGCATAAAAAATCGTGATGCTATCAAGCATCCCTTTATTAAGGACATTAATACAGGGTTAAGCTCTTTCGTGTTACCAATATTGGTGGCTGTGCTGGTGAAAGACAAAGATTTAAATAACTTCTCTTGGTTTTCTGGTTGGCCTATCCTCAGCAGATCCTCACAGGGAAGGCATGTACATTGCACACAGGTGATTAGCTTGGCCATCTGGAACTATTCCAAAGTGAGAGTGAGGCAAAAACAGGTCTCTCTGAGAGTGCTGTATACTTGGGAAGGCCAAGTGAGGGCAGAGGTTTTGGTAGCCTTCCATTTGGTAGCCTTCCATTTCCTGAGGAAATGTCTGAGTGTGTTCCTCCCATTTCTTTCACCAGGTCACTGCTTTTACCAGCTGTACAACAGGCTCAGAAATCATCACCTGAATTGTTTTGACCAGTGCCCCAAGCCTTGCCGGTAGGTCACAAAAGTAGAGCACAATAAATGCCAGCTTGCAGAGGAAAATCACACCAGCGGAAATGTAGGCAACTTAGTGGAAAATTTATGGACCAACTGCCTGACTGAATTTTGGCATTTTCTGAACCAGAGATTTCAGTTTGATGTTTGAACCCCGATGATGAGAAAGGAAAAAGATGACAGCATTAGACAAATTAAATAAGAACTGTGTGTGTGCATGACAGCAGAGAGGGGAAATTGTTTTAATCACACTGAAATGTTTTATTAAGCCCAATTGTTTGTGTCATTTTTCAATCTCTGTTATTTTTCTTGGTTCATCTTTTTTATTGTATGTCAATTTCAAAATGGAAAGACATAATTTTAAAGCAAAATATCAAATATTTTGGGTTTGAATGCATCAAAGAAAAGTTTTCAGGATTTTGAAACCATTCTAGTTTTCCTCCTGACCTGAACAGTTTTCAGGCAACCTCTGATTTCATTTTCTAAGCTGACTTACAAAGCTTCTTCCAAGGTTCTCAAGAGCTGCCCCCAGAACTTCTGTTTCTGGCAAGTAGTTAGCATTGTTAAACTCCTTCGTGTATTCACTTTTAAATGCCAAGAGTCAATAGTGATCATAATCTCCATTTTTATCTTATCAGGGAATCACTGTACAAGGTGTCTGCTGGAACAGCTAAATGGCCATCAGCGAAGTCTCAGGTAGCCCATACAGACAACTGCTATGTTTAGGGGGGTTACTGTATTTACTGTGACTGTTGGACCATTAAAGTTAAGGGTGAAAACAATGACTCAGGCAGCAGCAATGGAAGTGGCAAATAAAGCAAACTGGTCCAAAACCTGGGCCCAAGGGAATGACCCTGTAGTTAAGATATCAGATGAAGATGCTGGAGAGGTACATTAAATTCCAGCTCTAATCCAAACTTCCTTGTGACCTTAAGCAATTCACCTCGCTGCCTTAGTTCCCACCTACAAAACGGCATTAATGACTTTCTGCTTCCAGTGGGTGTTGTGGTGTAACAGCTCCCTTGTTACTGTTTGAGAGGTGCTGCAGGGCTGCAGTGGAAACTCTGTGAGTCAATAGATGACCTCTTGCCATTTCTCATGTTCTAATGTTAAATGGGCATTCAGGCTGTATGACCGGGTAATGAATTCATGTGAAATAGGTGATAAATATAGATGTAAATACAACCAATACATTTTAAAAGAGGAAATTATTTGGTGGGGTTGCCATTAAAGGCAGAATTTAAGAACCAGAATACTATGCACACCTAAAATTTCAGTGTGTATTTCCCTGCTATTCTGGCAAATATAGCTACTACTTGATAGCTATCACTGTGTGTTATAAACCAAACAATTACATCCTTTTTTATTATTTGCAATAGCCATTTTATTGCTTATGAAATCTACATTTACAAAATATTAAACATACAAAAACTCAGAAGACAGGATTGCCAATAACATGCACATACTCTGCTGCAGGCCTGGATCCGCCAAGCTCTAAGGCATCAGAATGGATATAACTCTACCAGCAACAGGTTAGTCACTGCGAGAAGGTACTCCTGTTATAACCATAGATTAACTCCTCATCCTTGCAGAATTTGTACACGCTAGACTGGAAAGGGAGGAGAAGAGAAAAATGTACAGGGTCATCCAGTAAATTTCCCATCTTTCCTCACAACACTGTAAGACAGTCACTTCTGTAACCTTTTCCCAAGCTCATGTTAAACACCCTCAGGAAGAAAGCTTGAGTGAGTGGTGAAACCTATTGCCTAGCAATCAACATGTAAAATCGAGACCAGAATGCCAGCGGGTGAAACACATGTGGACATCCCACTGTTGCTAACTGCTCCCTTTCTCCGATACAGGAATGATATTGCCAAGGTGACTATCTTCTACCAGCAGCTGAACTACCAGTCTGTGAACGAGTCTCCTTTACTCTCAGTAGGTTGCACTACATCAGCTCAAAGCATTGTTACCTGTCATTAGTTATGGTGTGCTGTGTATGGTTGGAGGGAGGATTATTTACAGCCCCCAAGATGGGATGGGATTATTCTTCTTAAGGAAGAGACTTGAAAATTTCGTATTTTACACAGTCACACAAAATTACTCCCCAAATGCCAGGCAGCTAACTGACCTGCTGGCAATATGCAATAATTTCATGTTCCCAGAGCTCTGCTGTGTTTGATAAACACAACCCTTTGATTCTTTCCACAGGAGAATCTGCTTCTGTCCAGCATGGGAAGCCAATGGAGTCTCTGGTTTGGATCCTCAGTGTTGTCTGTAGTTGAAATGTTTGAGCTACTTGTAGATACACTAGTCTTGTCTCTCCTCTTCTGCTACCAAAGGTTCAGGTCAAAGAAGACGTTGAAAGTAGCTCACACTCCTACCATCCCCAGCGTGAGCTTGACCCTAGAAAACTACCGAGTTGTGCAAGAAGAAGCTGGAAAAGATGATGATTCTGCTCATACTCACCCTTCTGGAGTGACTATTGCCACGGACAGCAACAGTGACCTGCATCTTCACCCACTCTCCAGCAAGGTGGAAATGCCAGAGCTTTGCCCAGATGTGGTGCCTAATGGATTTAGATACACAAAGGACAGCTCTTTGGAAGGGGAGCTGAATAGCTGAGGAAGTATTTGTGTGCACAGAGAAGTGGGAGGCTTGAAACTCCCCTGATGCTCAGGTGCTGTCGGAAAGGTTGCAAACAGAAATGTTCTGGGTCCACGATCTGTGAGCACCTAAACACCACGCTGCCGAGCTTAGCAATCCTCCTCCAGCTATTACAAGTTCATTATTAAACCATCTGTGTGTCCTGGATTCAGGCATCATGCAATGTTCTTTTGTTCCTAATGAGTATCTGGGGAGGGGAGAACTGTACTTCTACTCTCTGGACAGTCATCAAGTCCTCATAAAAGCCTATTCATAACTTTTAAACCCTTGTGAGGACATCAGCCTGTGGCTTCAGACAGGCCCATCTACATTTCACAAATGTGCTCAAGAGAAAAGTCAGCCTGGCTGTTAATGGAAAGATTTCCAATGGTGGCCCAGGAGTGCGTGCTCGTATCAGCCAGCGTTGTCTTGAGGATGACGGAGCACGCAATAACAAGAGGTGGCTCTGATTACAGCTTTGCTTCCAAGACACCTCTCTGTCCTTAACCTATTGCTGTTGCATTTTGAGGACAATGCACAGAATGCTGCTGCTGAGATGCTTTTAGACTTAACCCAGATGATTTCAAATGAGACTCACTATCTTAGAGGAAAGGAAAGAGAAGAAATGGGGTTGATAACTTTTTTATGTCACAGACAAAGCATCTGATTTATTTAGAAGATGAAAACAATGCTGCATTTTTGTTGCAGTCCATTTATAAATAGAGATGTTTTAATGTTAATATTTGACAGTAACTTATGTGTACATAAAATAACACATTTATTTTTGATGATGATGTTTGCACAGGAGCATTTTACTCTGTCATAATCTTGTTTATGACTTTCTGTAGAAAACAAGAGTTAACAAGAAATCAATAAGCTTTGTTTTGTAACTTTTTTAAATAATAAAATGCTCTGAATACAGACTGTGACTGGCAGTTTAGTTTGACTTTGTTTTGTTTTCAACCAGTATTTGGGTTTGTTACTGCCTAATTTTTACTTCTAAGCGTTGGCTTTGGAAAAGTCTTTTTCAAAAATGTCCAGACCTTACTTGCAGAAGCCTAAATGCATACGGCCAAATAATGATCAGAGTTTTGGTTCCAGACATGGAGGTGGGATCCTCATAGCCTTCAGTTTGCTGCTGACATCATTGGAAGCCAAGCACTCAGATACTGCCATGCAGTCATTACTGAAGGATTACAATGCCTTAGGTATGCACACATCTGTATGTGTGCATACACATACGCTTCGCTCTCAGAAGAAAGCCCCTCTCAGAACTCCCAGACTTGTTACCGCTGGGACTAAATGGGAAGGCCGAAGGTTAGCTAGAAGGAAATTGATGAAATTACACTGGTCCCAATGCACAACAAAAAAAAATCCCTACAGAATTCTGCATCACGTAATATAATTTCCAGGAGGAGCCAATTTTGGGACAGAGGAGCGCAGGACAAAGGACCAAGTGGCAATGTCTTGTCTCGCGGTCAGATTTGGAACAAGAGGTATGTGGCAGTACAGGACAGGGATCTGTTAGCAGGGGTGTGTGCTTCGGTTCGTACATGTGCAGACCCAGAAGAGCAAGGGGTGTTGCAAGCCAGGAGGGAGATGCCTTGGCAGCATGGTGTGCTAGTGGGCAGGGAATGGCTGTTGGTAGTATGGGGACGTAAGACTGGAAGAGCAAAAGGCAGGGGGTTCGCTACAGGAGAGGGACATGGGGAAAATTTGCTTCACACCTGCTTGTGCCACCTTTAGTAGAAAAAAATAATGGTTTCTAAGCTAGTGGAAGCATAATAGGTACCCAGGTTGAAGGTAGATTAGAGCAATCGTCTCTGAGGGTGTGGACTAATTTTCAGCTTAGTAGCTACCTCTTTATTATAGAGCATTCCTGTAGCCTGCTGTAGTTGAGAAATCAGCCATACGAATTCTTCATTAGGGTCATACCTTAGCGCTTGTGATATCACCACTGAAATATCTGTCCTATTTGGAGCTCCTTATATCTGAGCTGTGGATTGCCAGTGTGGAGCAAAAATTGAGGCACAAATGGGAGTCACTGTTAATCACACGGCAATGCCATTGAAAGGTATAAATCCGGAGTCCCAGCTGAGCAGCAGGAAATGCAGCAGGTTGTTTCAAGTCCCTTTCCTGCTGCAAGCTGCATGGCAAGCTCTCTGCAAACGTGACCAGAAGCCTGCTAGCAGCGGCTCTCCTGCAAGCCCATCACCCTGAACCACTGCCTGGCCAAGGACAAGGGAGCCCAGCCCTTTACTGGGTGCACGTCCCACCGTGCGGCTCCGTGCTAGAAGCATCTCTCCTTGGGTCCCTGTGTCTGTGATGGCTTGAGAAAGCTGCATTCTGCTGTCTACTTCAGGAGATGTTTGGAGGCTTGTCTCTTAGCAGAAACATCTTGTCAGAAGGACTGAGATGTCTATTAAGCTGCCACATTGCTCGTGTGCTTCATTAATAGTGCTAATGAAATTAGAGTGTTTCTTAATCAGATAAAACAGGGCTACCAAGAGAGTTGGAATCTTGTGTCTTTTTGGAGAAAAGTTCACGTAGCTTCCTCTCTTCAGGCCATAAACCTGTGCCAGATAAATTTCACATTTTAAACCTTCTCATACTAAAGTGCTTCACTGGCTTGCAAAGATCTAGAATCAGAAAGAATGAGGAAATGTGTGTAAATTTAAAAAAAAAATCCTGTCTTTATTCTCAGTTCATAGATACTGTTTGCACGTGAGATTTTTTCACTCCCACCTTTTGAAAAAAATACATTTCTTCTGCCATAAGATATATTACATTTCAGCACGTCATAGTTTGCATACATCATTCTGACAATGCACTTTATTACGTCATGGTGCCTATACCTGTATAGTCCACACATGACCTTTTATTATTTTTGGTAACTATGTCATACAATAATAAAAATGACAAAAATAATACTGTAAGCCGTGCCTTATAGAAGAGTACAACTCTCCTCACAGTGAGATGCACAGCGAGCAGGAGACCGAGAGCCCCTGAGGGAAAGAGCTAGAGCCTGGTTTCAGTAGTGCTGAAAGTCCCCACGGAATCGGTATCACATTCCTGGTCCATGCTAAACCAAACATCTCAGAGCACTCAGCGGCAGAGGTATCTTAAGAGGTGAGTTGCCCAGCAAAATTAAGTGGGTTTGCCAAAGGTTTTGCAGGGCACTGGTTGGGACTGGGACCGCTATGGCTTAGTGGCAGTCTGGTGCCACGTCCTGGGTGGCCTTTCTCCTTTGGGAGGATGGGAGGTCTGCGTGTGGAGGGCCTCGTGCCACAGGGAATTGCGTTCTGTCGCCGTCGTGGGAAGCTGGTACAACCTCGGAGCGGGGCGGGAGGCCGGGACTGGCTGTCACGAGCTGGGCGGTCTGGCTCCGGTGGCACTGCTACAAAGCGGCACAACTAAAAGTCTGCGCCGTTCACTTTTCCTCAGCCTTAGGAGCACTTCAGACTTGGTCTCCTCCTGGCATACTCAACGGTCAGCACCACTTACCTGGACTTCATTTTAGGGACAGGGATTGTTGCGGTATCATAAATGCTAGCGTTTGCATACGCCCAGAAAGGGGAGATTGTGCCCAGAAAAAGCAATGTAGAAAGGGCATTGAGAGCTAAAAGATCAGCGTAACTCATCTTAAACTGCATTCAGGTACTGCAAGGCATGGGACCCAAGCCCGCAGTCTGAACCGTACCTATTCTGGAATTACCCCGGCACTGGAACCTCTGTCATCTTCCTGGTCGGGGCATCGAAGCAGACACCAGGGCAAACACAGGTTTCTGGCAGAAGCACGTCTGAACAGAGAACATCTTCCTTCAGCAGCTGAGCTCAGCTGGCCTGTCCCAGCCGCTCCTGCGTTCTGCGCCCACGGAGCTCAGGCAGCTCCGAGCTTGGCCTTCAGCAGGAGGTCCTGGCGGGGGGGAGGGGGCTATCTGCAGGAGTGGCTGAAGTGGACGCTCCTCCTTTTGAGCTTCTCAGGGTTGTTCGAAGCCATGTGAGAGAACTCCCGGAAGATGTCCAGGTAGGTAGCATCTCCTGCAAAAATACACAGGAAGAGGCATCAGTCCATTGCTTTGCCTTGCTTTGACACTTCCCACCCATGGAGGTCATGGCGCGTCAGGACATTTTCACTTGGAACTCACGACTTTCATCTGGATGTAAGAGACAGCCCTACATGTGATGCAAAGGCAGAGCCCAGCTCTTCAGCCTTGCACTGCCCCAGAGGGTTCGGTTTTGGCTTTCCATTCCTTGTTAATAAGAACAGGATTGCTCATGAGCTTGCATATGTAAGCATGTTCTCAGGGCTCTTGCTTCACAATCAGATTTGGGATAATTCCTCCCTTTTAATATTATTGGTACTTTTTTCCAAAGCCCAAGAGACAGTAGAGAGACTTTTAAGACTTGAAGGAGGGAGCTATTCTGGGACCTGAGTGCTCTAAAAGCAAAGGTCTTTTGTTGTGCCACTTATGCCCAGCAGAGCTCCGTGCCGTCGGGGCCATAGGGCTTGATGTGAGTCTGCTGGAGACAGTGTTGAGCCAGGAACAGAAATCAGGTCATTTAGTAGTGGTCCGGCTTCTCTTTGGCAGCCAGACTTTTCAGAGCTTGTTGAGGCAGGGGCAACGTAAGCCCACCTGTACTGGAACAAAACAACAAACTCAGCTGGAGGGAATGGTCTGAGCGCGAGTGTGTCCAGCCAGCTGAGAGTGGACAAAGGCAGCTTGCAGCTCCCCTCACGCTCCCTGCCCTGGAGGCATCCTCCAAGAAGCATTCCTCCAGCTGCTCCTTCGCTGTAAGCTCGCAGGACAGGTCCCTCTGTGAACATGGTGTCCCCTTGCACCCCAGCTCAGGGGTGAGCACAGCGTGACGGGAGAATTGTCTCTTTTCAGTACATGAAGAGTGCCCAGCCCAAAAGCTCGTGGGAATAACAGTCTTCAGCATTATCCACGTGCAGGTGGCAAAGGCTTCTAGCATGAGCCTGTGGTCAGGCAGGCTTTAATCAGGATCTGTTGATTTTCGGGCACAGCAATGCTCAGGAAATGTACGGGTTTGTACCTGCCACAAACCCGACTTGACCTACCTGTTAGCTGCCCATTACAGCCACGGGAGCCCCCCCTTAACTGGTGGGACTCAGCCTGTTTCCACCGCCCCCGCCAGTGCTGTCCTGTACACACAAATACATCCTAACGTTACGGTGACTTCTGCCTTGCCGCCTGTTAGGCCGCCACCCCCTCCCACCAGCGGCAGACCCTCCATGACCCCCGCTGCCTGTCATTCTCTGTCGGCATCACCCCAGCCTCCCAGCACTTCTACCTGCTCCCCTGCCACCTATTCCTCCCCACCTTCCCTAAATAAAATGTACTCCCTTTCTGGGAGAAGAAAAAAACCCCACGCTTACGCACTATATCGAAAACAGGTAGCTTTTCTGGGCGGACAATAAAGACTCATCTCTCCAGGGTTTATTCAGAACAAGTCTGCTGTTGAACCGGTCAGCGCAGCTGGCAGCAGCAGGGACGTAAGCGCTGAGCTGGCTGAGTTCTGGTGTAGACACCAGGTAACAGCCACTACTGCTCCCCTTTGATCCTAACTTGGTTTTCACACCAGCGGGTCGGTGTCAAAGCGGCACCCTTAGGTAGTGGGACAGGGAACTGCTATCACCTCCTGCCAGTAGCCTGACCGTGTTGGTAAAATCATTAGTATATCCTTCATCAGTGAGATCACTAATCCTCCCGCATACCAGTAAAATATTTGTCCTGGCAACACCCAGATGTAACTCCAAGAACCTCACTGCTGTAGTAAAGTATTAGTCCCAGGTTTTTGAAGATATTTAAGCATTTAATCCTCGTGAACTAAAGAAAGAGACGGCCTTTTGGAGATCTGGGTTTCTGTAATGGCATTTCAGCCTTCAGGGTATTTATCCTTGTGAGATGGGGTGAGACCGTAGTCTCCGTTTTAGACGGGGTGGTGAAAGGTGGTGAAATAAGGGGGGGGCAGTGGGAGCCAGTAACAGGGTGGGGAGCGAGCCACGTGTCTCCCAAGCTCTGTGCTTCCTTCCATAAATGCCTTAAATGACTGTAATGCTCCCGATTTCAAAGTATCCTTCCTATTTACCTCCTTCACTCAGTTCACAAGCCTACCTGGATTCATTAATTGGGATGTGTTTGTCCCTCCAGGGGCTACCAGAGGTTATTCCACAATTTTGTTTTTCTGCATTTGTTTTCCACGCTAAGTATGACAGAAATCATGAGGCCAGGCCAGTCTTTCTTTTCTTCTTCTTCTTTTATTTTTCTGCCACAGACACACAGTATGAGAGAAACCAACGGGGGAAGGATTGCACTGCGATATGTGGGAAGTGGTGGTCCATGTGCAGAAGACTGATATTTTCATCTAGTGCGAGGTCTCCTTTTACAGGATAGCCATCAGCAGAGCTCGTAACTTATCAAGCATTAACTGACTCAGGTATTCTGTAGAAACATGACTGGTGGAGGGCGGGGAGGGTGAGCTGAGCCTGTCACCTTTACCCCAGCCTTCTTCCAAAGCACCCTGAAATCACATTATCACAAGACAGTGTCACAGAAACCCAAACAAAAACGCAGAGCATTTATGTGGCATTCCACCCTAGTCACTGCCCTAAAATTCAAGCCGTGGGTTGCAGAGAAGGAACACAGGTTAAAAAGGGATGGTTTTCTAGATTTGGTTAATACAGGCAACAAGGCAAGAAACCCTACATCAATAAATCAAGCCAAAGAAAGAAGAGGGAAGGAGTTTATCTAGATTTTTATTAACAGTGTTTCAAGAGACAATAGAAGAGAAGGGAGGGGAAAAAAAGGCAGACACCACAGCAACAGTTTTAAAATTGTACAAAGATAATAACATACAGAATATCTGGTTCCATAGTTACAGTCAGTACAGGCTGTGTAGGGAAAGGGGGAATTAAAAAACGTGTTACAAAGTTGTACTGAAAGCAGGCAAGTGAAGGAGGTTAACAGGTTATAGCATATTTACAGCGAGTGGCAGCCCCTGGTGCGGCAGCCCAGCCGTTCAGCGTGCGACAGAGCCGTGTTAATCGACCACACTTAGCAGCTTGGCTAAAGAACTTTTTTCTCTCTGTGCTGTTTAGAGAGGAAGGTAGGGGAGCCTTAGCCAGGAAGAGGCTGGCCAGGCTTTCCCATCTCAAAGGCTTTCCCTCCAGCCTGCCAGCCTACGTAACCCCACAATAAGGAAGGTTTACTCTATTTCTGTGATTCAGCAGCCACAGGTCACACCTAGAGGGCTGCCAGGGTGGGGAATCCACCCTAACATCCGTGTGCTGTTGGAGGGGCATGAGGGATGGAAGTCAACTGAGACGGGTTGACAACCTGAAGGCAACCACCTGGCCACTCCCAACATGTCACCTATCGGAGCACAAGGACGTGCAAACCAAACCTGCTCCTTCGTGGCCCTCACTGCAAGGGTGGTGCTGAGTGCTGAGATGTGTTTGTGGAGCAAATGCTCCTCCTTCAGCCATCCCCTCTAGCCACCTCAGCTGCTGCACTAGAAACACGCGTGGTCCTCCTCGTGCCTTGCAAACCATCTTGGCTACTACCCCCACCTCTATCCCTCATTCCCTCCCCATAACTATTCAGCTGCCCTATCTTCCCACTAACACAGTGCTGCGTATACAGCTCTGAAGGGATGCACCCCAGCCCAAATTCCTTACAAGGCTGAGGAACCAGCAGGCAGACCGATATGAATCACATTCCTATGGAAACAGCACTCTATATTTTGGAATCTCAAAAAAAAAAAAACAAACCAAACTTGTTTCTTCAGAACTCTCACTCTCCCTTCTCCTGTTCAGCCCCTTCTTCCCCACACCCCTTCTCCATATAACAGCACCACTCACACACGCACACAGACATTTGTCATCAGCTAGCCAATGGTTTAATATCGTATTTAATCCGATCATCCTATTTTGTCTTTGGTTGAAAGCAAGAATGCTCGGGCAGTGAGGAGAGAGAAGTGGGTCCAGGGACAGTCGAGCAGCACAGGACAACACAGCAGCTCAGCAGAGGACAACAGCTGTGTTGTGGCCACTGGACGATAAGTTCATCAGTGCATTTCTTTAGGAGGTCCTGTTTTTCTCTTGCATAAATAATGGGCATTTTTGCTGGTCTGAGATGTTACCGATCTATTTTATGCTGATCACAGCCTCAGCTTGCCAAATCTTTTTCTTTGAAGAGATAAATTCTTCCAATGCCATGTTTTTCCTCTAGACTGCTCAAAGAAATGTCACATTGCAGAGACCATCTCAGAGACAACAATATTAAAATAACCTGAGGCTTCCCTGGATGACATGAGGAGAGGGAACACAGAGGGTACCATTTCAACTGGCCAGCAACCTGAAGTCATCCCGTTTGGAATCACAGACATGTGGCAGACCCCAAAGATTCAAACCTAGACTGGCTGTCCAGGCACTTGGTTACAGGGTTTGGGTCGAGTCAACCAAAATCTAGGACAGGTATATAAACATGCACCCAGATCTCAAAAATCAAAAGGTGACGGAATGTGCATGGCTGAGGCAATGGTTTGGGTCCATTTGTGTTTTGACGATGCCTGGCATGTTGCTTTCTAGACAAAGGCAAATCTCATGTTAACTGTGGTTGCGAACCAAGTTACTGCCATATAGCGAACACACGCACTCTTTGAAAAGAAAGGAAGAATGAAAAGAGAGTAGTTTTGGCAGTAGATATTTCAAACGAGATTGTAGAACACAGACACAGCTGTATTTGAAGAAGGAAAAAAAGAGAAAGTGTTCATATCTAGTCTTCCCTGGAGCCTGGTTGGCCATTTACTTCGCTCAAAACAAACTTTCTGTACAACTTCCCCACTCTCTCCTCCAAACTTCTAAGCACACACACACTCACAACCCAATCAAAAAAAATTAAACAAACACAGAAAACATTGAGAAGTGCCTCCTTAGCGTTTTTTTCCTGGAGAACCTTTTTGTTTTAGAAACTGCAGGATGTACTAAAGTGTTTGATTATATTTCAAACTAGAGGCATTTAATGTCTCATGATCTGTATAATGAAAATAGAAAAGGGGGGGGGCAAGAACAGAAAACTGTGGGGGGAAAAAAGGCAGGGTTTGAAAAATATTCCCTAACAATGCTACAAAAAAATCCTGACATTAAATACAGACAAACTGTATTGAATAAAAATTGCACTAGTCCTCTGGGCACATCAATAATAAATTAAATACTTAACAATTTCACCGATTAAAAAAGACAGCACAAAATCCATAACAAAAGAACATAAAACCCCCCAATACTGTATGTAGGAAAAGTGCACAAAGTTGCTTTATACATTGAATCTAAATAAAGTACCAATACATGTTAAATAGATAAATTGTCTCGCAAGACACTGCTTTTTGCATCAGTATTTACACATGCTTTAACTTCATGTACTTCAGCAGTGAGTCTGAGCTTCAGTGGAGCTAACTGTACATGATTTTTGTATTGTTCTCATGAGCCACTAATGCCGACTATGAAATAAAATGACCCAAAGTGGAAGCCACGTCTCCAGTTCTCATTGGCTTACAGAAAGGATCAGGCGTATTTCTAATTTCTCATAAAAAGCTGGAAAACCAATTGGGGTGTTTTAAGTTGCTGTACATGTAAAAAAACCATCGCTAGACAATGATCATGCTGAAATTCAGTAACAGAGTAGGACCATGGCAGTGGTGAAACATCTATTTCACTTTCAAGATCTTCGAAGTACCCTGAAAGACGCCAGCTTTGATTCAGTGTGGCCTTTTTCTAGGAAAGGGCACAACTTGAGGGGACGTCAGCGCTGACAAACACCTAAATTGATGCAGGTCGGTATAAAATGGGATAGGAGTACCAGAGAGAATTCATTACAGAGAATCTCTCGGGTCCTAACCCAGGAAGCAGAGCGAGTTCTTGGCTGGGTATTGGTTCCTGCACTGAGCACTCCATGTGCCGAGCTGGATGCGGCAGGGTGGTCTGCGTGCTCTAACCATAAGCACGGCACAGTCCTGCTGAAGGCAGACACGTGTTTACGGGCTTTGCTGTATTGCTAGCAGGCTCAGCACCACAACTCATGTCACTGGACAGCACCATCCGACACCATCTGAGCTCTGCACAGAGCAGTGAGCTCTGCAGGGCATTTCCCACAGATGATTTGCAAGACTGCGGACTTGCTCCTGACCCCACTGAGACTGACAGTAACACTACCACCAGCTGCAGAGTAAGCGGGCTCAACTGACAAGGAAGGGGTGTCAAATGGGGCAGTGACACCCAAGTGAAGGCACCACCCTGCTCAGTGGGGAAGCCCATGTAAATTTAGGGTGACTTTTACCAGAAAGAAGGCAAAGCTCAATGCAAAGGACTGAAAGATGAAGCTCCATGGGAAGGTGAAGTGGTAACCTTCTGTAATCCTGCACAAATGCTGAGCGGGCAGTGACGCTGGCTATACCTTCACATGGGTATCAAGAAGGAAGGTATTTAACCCAGAGCATATTAAACGCAAACTGAAGGAGACCATGTAGCAGCACTGCAGCAACAGCTACGCACAGTGCACATCTGCCTACATGTGGTATCACACAGGCATACACCTGGAGCCACCCTCTGCATTCAGTGGGGTGACTCCAGAGCCACACGTGGGAGCTACAGCCAGAACACAGTCCCTACCCACAAAGAAACTGTCCTCTGACCTAAGGAGTTATATATCCTAGCGCTCCTCTGAAACTGCATTGCAGCAATAATGGCATTTTATGCCACACTGCCTCATCCCGCATGCAGTCCTGAATCACTCCTGAGGGTGCCACAGCTGAACAGAATGTGAAGACAGACCAAGCGATCTTCCCTCTGCCAGCTGGGAAGGGCACATCCTACAGCTTCTACTCGGAGAAGAGTTCAGAGGGAGCATTGCCTGGTCAAAGACTACAGGATAGTTTCAGACCAGGCACTGAACAGCTAAGAAGGGAGAATGCAAGTCTGCGTGGCGCGCTTCCCCTCCAAGCCACCAGCATGCTGTGGATCAGCAGGTTCACGCGAGCCAGGAGTTAGCAGCCCAGGGTCAGCAGCAGCACGCTGCGTGCAGAGCACTGGCCTCCTGGGACAGAAAGAGTGGGGAGATGGAGAAAATGCCAGGAAAGGTATTGCCAATGATAAAATCTGATGGGGCCAAGCTCAATAATTTTTATTTTCCAAGATTGACGGAAGGAGATTGTTTATTATTTAGGGAAGCACGAAAGGCCCTGGGCCAGGTTTTGCACTGCCGTTGGTCTGCAGCAGTTTCAGCACAGTCACTAGGACCATTTCAGATTCACAACAGATAACTGAGACCGAGATCAGAACTCAGCACCTGGTACTGTGCATCCCAAAGTTCCAAAGGGAACAGGAATGAGAAAGCTACAAGACAAAGAGGGACTTCAATACCCAGACTGCACAGACAGAAAACTGTGGTCTGGCTGCAGCAAAATACGGGACAGCACTTTCCTAAGGAAGCAGGGTCTCTCCCTTGAACGGGGAGGACACCCTACCAGAGCCTAAGTGGAGTTTCTTTATTGTCCCACTTTTAGATGTGCGGGTGGACACTGAGCGCTGTTGGTTCAGTCTCTGAGGGCAGTATCTTGAGTGAAGAGCTGGATCACTGTGGCTTCAGTATCTGAGGACACAATAACGTCAATAGAAACAAACCTGCAAAGGTTTAATCCACGAAGGGCTGCAGCATGACAGCAGCCAGTGTGCAAAAAAAAAAAAAGAAGTCAAACACGTATTGGATAAAAAAATAATACGGTTGTGTATCACTGCTGATGTAACGCAGGAGGATGGGGAACTCTGCCTGGTATTCTTGCATTCCTTGCGAATCTTGATCCCCTCAAGATCCCAACACTATCCGTAAGGCACTATGGCCCAACCCCAGAGCCCGCAGCCTAGGGCCCAGGCAGGCTGAACATCGGCTGTGGACAGCCACCCCCAAGCCCTGAAAAACGCTGATGCCAATTGCAGTTGAGGGCATTCTGAAGAGGCCCTTACAGGAGCACATCTCAGCTTGGCATCCAAATTCCCAGCCAGAGGATAATCTGCCAGTGGTCCGTGTGCTCTGTAAGCCCTCCCGAGACAGGATTACATGGCTGCAGCATCTCTGCAGAGCTACTGTAGCATGATCCTCATAACAGAGTCCATAAACATAGCAACAAAGTGCTCCAAGTAGAAACACATTCCCCCACTCCAGCAAAGAATAATACACAAAAAAGGAAAGAAACAAAAAGAAGATTCTGCCGGTCATTGGAATTGGGGAACCCAAAAGCCCCTGGGCCAGCTGCTGAGATGCCCTACTCACATGCTTCAGCATGCGGGGGGAGAGCACAGAGGGATACACATGCAAGTAGAAGTCTCCTTCACAGAGATGCTAAGTCAGAAATCTGAAGTGACCAAGAAACAAACTGAACCAAAGTCAGATTGCATCGTGCAGCCAGCCATTTAGGCAGTGGGAGTTGGACGTGGCTTTTCTTCCCTGACACAAAGCCCATCGCCAGCGACAAGCTTCTCCCAGCCTCAAAAAATTAGCACTGCTGCTTCCATAACACCGTGCAGGTTGCATCTTGGCCCAGGAAGCAGACGAGCTATGGCTTTGACCAGCTAACCACCACGGGCAAAGAGGGGAGCGTGGCTGGTATAGTCCTGAGAGCAATTAAGGTGAGTAGCCATCGCTCTCAATCCTACCCCTTCTGTTGTGCCTTCTGGAGCAAAAATATCTCTGCCCCACAAAACAGCCTGTTCCTGACTTAGAGGTCATTTTTTCGTTTTCTAAACTGGCCCCAGCAGCTCCCGACGCTGCAGCAGTCCCATGAGAGCGCAGGCTGCTGGTCACGCTGCCAGGAGAGAGGGCTCCACATCAGAATCCCTTCCAAACAAACTGTTCAGACGAGAACTCAGTGCATGGTAACTACACCGAAGCGGAGACAGGTTCGTC
Organism: Balaeniceps rex; assembly: GCA_013401315.1. Lineage (NCBI taxonomy): Eukaryota > Metazoa > Chordata > Aves > Pelecaniformes > Balaenicipitidae > Balaeniceps > Balaeniceps rex. The sequence continues at coordinate 111,428 of VYZW01044609.1, read as the reverse complement.
TGATTGTATTGTTGGTGGGTTTCTCCTGGTGATAGAGGGTTTCCTTTTCTTCTCTTTTTTTTTTTTTTTTAAATGCTAAACTCGTCTCCCATACTTTTCACACACTCAAGTCCACACGCCATGGTCTGTGGTTATGCCCTAGGAGTCTCCTACACAAAATCAACCATCCAGTAGTCAAGCATGAGAACTTAACGCTAACAGGAAAGACCCCTTCTCCTTCCTGTGTGCATCTCAACCTATATGTGCAGGCATCAAAAACAGACCAATCTGCAAGAAACACCAATATACCAAGGATGGGGCTTCTTGGGGCTTCTAGAAATTCAGCCCAACTTCAAGACAGCAAAGGGGAGGTGGGGGAGTTGTCACTAACACTCATCTATATTAAGGCTGATGAACTCCTGTATACACTTCCTGTACTGCAGCTCAGTAGGGCTGTTGCTGGGATATTGACCTGGTTGTCCAAAGGGGCCCTCTGCTTCTCGCATCTCCTCATTCATTCGAGCCAGACGCAGCCTAGAGCGAAACGGAGAAAGCACAAGGGAGAGAGGTTTGGTTATTCCTTCCCTGATGGCAATTTACAGGCAGTGTTCCTGTATATAGGCACTGGAAAGTCCTGGCCGCACTTACAAGGTAACTATGTCTGCGTTGGCTGCCTGGACAGCAATACTGAGCGGGTCCTGCCCGTCACCATCCACCGCATGCTGGTTTGCCCCTCGCTTGAGGAACAAGCAGACCTGACTGCAGAAGGGAAAGAAAAGACCATCAGAGCAGAAATTCCAGCTCCCCCACCCCACGCTGGAGCGGGCAGAGGGTACTGCCCTTCCATAGGCAGACACAGCTTCACTTCTATAGGTTTAAAAAAAAAAAAAAAAATCAGGAAATGCTGCAGTGGCATGGAGAAAGGAATGGGTGTACAGGGGCCCAATTATACCCTATCTATCATCATGGGGCAATTATCCTTAAGGCAATCAAATTGTTGATGCGATATAAAAAGGCACGCTTTGCAAATAACCAATTCACCAAAACCCAGCTCCCTTGCCCACCTCGCCCCATGACCCTCAATGTTAATGCTGAATCTCAACCCAAGGGTGATGGAGCACGTCAGGGCAATGTGTGAAGAACTTACCCAGTATGCCCGAGGTACGTGGCATGATGCAAGGGAGCCCGGCCTCGGATATCTCTTTGGTTAACATCTGCCCCATTCTGCAGCAGGAATTCACAGGCTATCAAGGAGCCCTGGCAAGGTAAAGGGGAATTTCTAAATAAATTCAGCCAGCAGTACCGAGAGGAGGCGTGAGCACGTACCAGGCTTTAAGTTGCCCGTTGTCAGTGCGCTCTGAACTTACATTCCCAAATGTGGCCTCCCAGCCACTAGCACAACATACCCCCATCACAGCTTGAATCAGAGGAGTTTTGTTTTCATCTTCGTCATTCACCCAGTTGATCTCAGCACCATGTGCCAGTGCTTCTGCCATGAGAGGCAGGTTTCGGGCTTGTGCTGCCTTGTAGATCAACAAGCCAGGATGCAGCTCCCTCAGGTCCTCCAAATCTGATGCTTCCTGTTCAATCTCTGCTTCGCCACTTGACTCCTCTGACACCTCACACTCTAAGAGGCAGAAAAGGATGGAGGGAGATGACCGAAAACCTTCATATTTCCAATTTCTTACATTCCCTGTTGCTCTTGGCACCAGACAGTCCTGACCATCCATCCTGCCTTAGCACTAGCTGCCTCCCCACGCTTCCATCAACAGCCCGTGACACCCACCTTCCTCTGTCACGCTGTCCACCACAGAGCCAAACACCAGGATATCAGTGCTGCCATCCGTGCTTCCTCCAAGCCCACTGTCACTGCTCAGACCTGCAGGGCCAACAGAAGACAAACCAAGCCCATTTTAATACACAGACATTCCAGTACCAGGCACAGCTGAGACCACAGGGGAAAAGGGCTGCGCAGAATGTCACACACACATTGCACCGGGCACTGCCTGCAAGGGAGAGGGGGACTGCTATCCCATTTAGCCCCACTCAATAAAACTGCCCAAGGAAAAATTGCAAAGCCTTATGGTGTCCATGTGGCCACACTGCCCTTCATGCAGGGATGCTCCAACATTGCCATGGCGCTTTGGACTGTTGAGGACAGCCCTTGCTGCAATCCATGGGGGACACCGTGACGTAGTCTGGAGCAGAGCAGCAGCAGAGACAGCTTTGCAGCAGATTATGCAGTGTCGTAAGCAAATAAAGACACCCCTCTGCTTTTACCACTAACAATCTCAGTTTCCACTCTATCTGTGCTCTCCCCAGAGCTTTTCAGTTGTCACTGGGGCACTTGCCAATGCATTGCTCTTGTGACAGATTATTGACTGTGACTGGACCAAATAATATCGATAGTGTGTATCTCAAGCCAAACTCTTAAAGCATTGTCCATGTCTGTCACCTTCACAGACATCCCTTCCCTCTCCCCACAGTGCTGCCCACCTTCCCTGCTTAGCTGGTGAATGTTACAAGACAGCTGACTGCGTACAAGAAATGGAGTCATGAAGAGGTGAAGCAACGTGTCCAAGGACACGCAATGTGTCAGTGGCACACCAACTTTGTACCTTTTCCAGCTTGCACCCAAAAGCAGTCAAGAGAATGACAGAAAGGAAGGAAGAAGCATGTGCAGAAATTGCCCCTGCAGGAACAGGGGTGGCCCATTGCCTTTGTCCTGAGGGATGCCCGGCCCCTTGGGGACTCTGGCTGGACTCAGCTTCTTGCTACTTTTAACTTCCCAATGACTGTAAGGGCTGAGAGCATCTGTCCTCCCAGAACTCAAGAGGTTAAGTCCCCACGATCTACCCCAAGACCTACGCTCAAACCACTGTGATTAGAAAGAAAAACATCCAGGTTGTAGCTGAGAAAGCGTTTCTAAAACATGAGCCGAGTAGTCTTTGCAAAGAGTAATAGCAGGAAAGCCTGCAAGAACTAAAGATCTGAGTCTTGAAAACCATAGCAGAACAAGACACCTTAACCTTAAAGGCTCTCTGTTGAAATCTTTGGAGCAGCTACAGCTAGGTCCCAGATAAAGAACAGTCTCTAAATCAGTGGTCCTGAAATCATTGCTCAAAAGTAATCCTTCAGCACTGTTCAACAGCCAAAGGAGATAAAGAAGCTACAACAGGAAAGGTTTAAAGTGGCACATATCATGCATAGCTTTGTTTGGATTTGCTGTTAGAAAAGTCATTGCTGTTTTTTGTAGAAAGCAAACATAGTGCTTGGTGAGCCTATGCTCTCCATTACGGCAGTACGAGTAAAGAGGGACTCCAGTGAGGCCACATGCCACTACTCTAGATTTACGTCAAAGCAAAAAAGGAGGATCTGGCTCATACCACATGAATATTAATACATCAAATTCCCAGTTCTGTTCCCACTGAATCAGTGATAAAATTCCTATTTTCTTCCACAGGAGCAAGATATGGCTGTAGAGCAACTCTGAAGTCCTGCATCTCCCAAGCATTGTTTCTGTTGACTAATAATGCTGAATTCCTTCAAACTGCAATAGCCCTTAAGGCACCGATTCAGACAAGCACTAAAGCACCTTCTTCACTGATTTCAAAAGATAACACGCACTTGTAGGAAAGCCTATGATTTTCTGCTGTGCTGACTCAGGACCGTAAATATTTCTCATAAGTTCGTACAATAACAAGCAACTGAGCCAAGTTTTAAAAAGTCACCGCTCCTCAGCTAAGTGTGTTAATGGCCCACATGACCAGCCTGTGACAGATGGGGGGCATCTGAGGTAAACACTTCTTACTTCCTATCTGCCATGAGATCCCACATCCACTCACAATCCATCCAGATAAAGGACTGGGTCCTTTATCTCATCGGAGGGACAGTTGTTCCTTTAAGATGTACTAACTTGACTGCTGGAAACCCGAGGAAGCTTTTTGCCTCTTGAAAGCCTGCCAGCCTGCCTTTCCCACAAGGGACTGGTAACGTAGGGGTTCCAATCATTTGGCTGAAAGAAAATCCATAACTGCCTCTGAAGCTTGGTTTGGAACAAGTAAAATTTGGGTGTCTCTTTTGCTGCTAGCTGCCAGAGCGTCACCTTACCTCCGTCCAGGAGGAACGGCGTACCGCTCCCACCGGGACCAATGCCACTGCCACTCCATGGGCCACCTGTTAGCGGATGCTGCATAGAGATGTGGCTGGCACCTAGAGGAAGGTGGACGGAATATGAGGGGAGTTCATCGTCACAAACACAAAAAGAAAAATTGTCCGCAGTAAGACTTGCTAAAAAAGGAAAAAAATTAAAAGCCAAAACTAAAACCAGAAAAAAGCCAATGGAATGCATAGTCTGGAAGTAAAAGATGTTGGGGAAAAAATCCCATCCACCAGAATGCAAACACCAGGGACTGACTGGGTAGGATATTAAAATAATAAGTGCGACAAAAGAGCAATGGGCTGGAGTTTGTGCAGCTAACTGCCCATCGCTCTTCTGAAACATTTACCCTCTCTCCAGTGAGGCCGATACCTTGCCTTAGCTCTGGTGCAATGCACAGTCCCTAGAAGAGCTGCCAGAAGCAGACATGTTCTTTCTTTGTACTTACTGCGTGGGCCGGAGCCAGCACCAGTGTCAAAGTAGGAGAAGAGAGAGTCCAGCTCATCAGGGCAGAAAAGGGAATCTCGACGGAACTTCCTCTCCAGCGTAGCTGCTATTTTACACAGAGAGATTTTGAAATACACAGTTAATGACATGCAAATGAACAAGCGAGACACAGTTCTACAGCTGTATTTACACAGGTTGAGCATGAATGTCCAACCAATGTACCCCAGATGTGTCCAGTGCCATACTCATGCCCACATACACCATCAAAATATATCAGAGATGACCATAGGTGGGGATACACAGCAGACCAAGTCATCCCAAAGCATTTTGAGCAGCCAGAACCCTTCTTAAGTATGGACTCTTTTACAGACCAGGCAGATAAAAATAAAAGGATTTGAAACTTTTTAAAAAACGGGAAGCTGGAATAAGAAAGAAAACACATGAAGCAAGTTTAGAAGTTGCTGGATCACCCTAGCATAATGATCTCCTCCTTTAGCCACAAGAACCTCCTTAAACAGATGGAAAATGTTAGGAAATGGCTCTAAAGACCTGTGTCAACACGGTTTGTGCAACAGCGTTTTTGCTTATACCTCTGGCAGGCTGCAGGTCCTAGAGAAAGACAGGGCCACACATGTTGTGTACACACCTACAAAGACTGGTGGGCAGACCAACACAGCTTTTCATGGGGAGTGGGTCAAGGAAGGTGCCCACCTGATGACAACATGGCTGGTGATGCATTGCCTGCTTCATGGCGGTACTTTCTACGAGCTGTGGGTGCTTTCGTGGTGCTGTTGTGTCGCTGGCACTTCTTCACACACCAGCGTCGAGGTTTCCGCTCATTCTCTGTTAGAGTCTCCCCATTTGGCAGCTTCTTCAGGAATTTCTTCTCCACATACTTCACCTTGATCCAGGCTTCCTTGTCCTGCCTAAGAGAAGAACAGCATAAAGCTGTGCACAGGGTCGTGTGATTTGCCAAAAGCAAACAGCCACAAGGACATGAAGCTGCTCTGGGTCATTTTATCAACCTGGCTTTGAGTCCTAAAAAAATCATTGAAGCCTGTATTAAGAAGGGAGAGTTTCTCAAACCAAAAACATCTCCCATTTCAAAGCAAAACTAAGAAGTGTAGTGTGTAGCTGAGAGTGGAATGTGATGTTCAGCCCTAGACAACACCATGTGCTTCAGTTACACGTATCTAAGGTCTCAGAGCAGGTGTAAACCCAGCAAGCCCCGGTTCCCAAGCATGTTTCATGAGGTTGCTGGCTGGTAATGCCCCACTGACCTTTCTGAGAGTCAACCTCAGGCCAGCTACAGAGGGAGTGAGCTGAGGTAGCTGTACCTGAGGTAATTTGGGCCCTCAATCTGACTTTCCAGAGAGTATTGGGTTTACTGTGTGGATAGACAGCTTTCCACAGGACTGACAGGACCAGTGTGTGCACTCAGACTCACCTGGAGCTCCCTGCTGTTGGTTTCTTAAGTCCCAACTCCTCACACTGTGCCTCATAAATCTGATTCATGGTGCTGTTCCCCAGCTCACACATCAGCTGCAACACAACAGGGAATGAATGAAACCCTCAGGTGAGGATCTACCTTCCCTCTAGTCTAGCCTGCCACCAAGTAAGACTCCCTCCATGTCCACCATTTGTCTATCTCTTGCTGTTAAAAAGCCAACACTCACTTTCAGTAACTCTGGCTCCCAGGAGTCCAGTGTGAGAGATCGGACTTTGGAGCAGTGAACACCCAGACTCCTATTTATCCAAAAAGAAGAAAACCGAAATGGTTACATGCCTCAAAACAGAACTGCTCATGCATCAAAAGATGAACAAGATCAATCCAGTTCTTCTGTATTTATCTACACAGATGTAGCTACAGCAGAGTTTTATGCATGCACAGATGCACCTGCACACACAGGTACCGCAGCAAGCAATGACTTTTGAGTCTATCTGTACAAACATTGTACTAAGTTGTAATTCAGGCTCCCCTGTTTTTTCCAGGAGCTTGCAATGCACCCCTGGCTGGCAGCACAGAGCACCCACGCACACAGTACCTGTGGATACCAGAGCACTCAATGCACAGCAGAATGCCCAGGTTGATACTGGCCCAGCGAGGATCCGGCTGACCACAGTCGCAGCACTGGTCATTCCCAGGGATGCTCTGCACTCTCTGCAAGATGGTCTCTCCTTTCACACTGCGCTCCCGGGAGTCAGTAGCAGAGTCAATGCTGCTAGTCGATGGGGAAGCAGTCCGGTCCAGTCTCTGCAGGGAAAGAAGGGTTCTAGGATTCTGCAAAGCACTGTGGAATGAACCAGAGCTTTGCATAGCAGAGGCATTGACAGGAAGCATTACCTGAAGAAGAATAAACTAGGGCTAGCCCAAGAAGGAAGGGGCAAAGCCTCATTCATCCCTGTTATTGCCACAAGACGGCGCTCCACCCCATCCCTGCTCTGGGACCGCGGGCAGCACGCAGAGCATCGTCTGGCCAACTACTCGCTATCATGGTGCTTTGGTTGCACTTGTCCCAGCTAGGGAGCAAGCTTGTCCCAGGGGAACATCTATCCAGAGAGTGATGGCAACAAAGTGAGGATGTTAGGACAACACCGATTTAAAGCCTAGCCTTTATCTCAGCCCAGCTTTGTATGTGTGGCTTTGGTTGGTGAACAATTTTTGCCTTTGAGTTAGCACTGACATCAGCTCCGTTCCTTGAGGGCAGAGAGTATTTCCAGATGGTCCACCCATGCACACTGGACCTGCCACAGCCCCAAAGCCCACTATCAGGGCTCTAATACACAATTATGGATCTTTCATGACCCCCCCTCACTCACTTCAATATAGTAGCTGTCAGGACTCTCCCGGTATGCAGAAGCAATGCTAGCTTGAACAGCCTGAATCCAGGCCTGACGCAGCTTCTCCGAGTCAGCCTGCAGCATGCAGCTCCTGGGAAGGAAAGAAATGAGTTGGAAAGATCAAAAGGACAGGGTGCACGTTTTGGTCAAAATTGTTCCACTTCATCCTCAGCATAGACATTCCAATGGGGGCAGCACCTTGATTTGACAGGCGAAGGGGCAAAAATTAATCCTACAAGCTTGCACTGTCAGAGGTGTTCCCTCCTCAAAAACTCCAGGCAGGTCTGCTAGCTGTTCTGAAAAGCTTACCATTGCCGGTTTCACTGTCTGTATGTATATTAGGTATGCGTGGCCTAGATCCGGCTTATGCTGATGTCTGACAAACTCCACAGGGACTCTGCAGTACAGGCAATGGTATCTCCCAGTCAACGTTTAATAGCCCAGGGCAGCGTCTGCTCAAATCTAATCTCCTGCAGTTCCATGACCAGACCAGCTACCATGAGGATGGCCTAGGGAAGCCACCAAACTTACTTGGTAGGTGAGACGACCTCAAAGCAAAACCTCCTCTCTATGTCTTCACATGGCTTGACAGTACAGAGCCGCAGGTCTTCCACCACTACCGTGAGGACATCCTGAAAGGGTGAGAACAGGAGGCTTCGTTGGCTCCCTGAGTCTGTGACATAATCAGGCCTCTCAGAAAACGCCTTCCCAAACCCTGCTGGCTAGCATATGCCAAGTGCAGAAAGAGCAGAGCCAGCCCACCACCGGATAACTCTAGGGCGATGGGAAGGGGTTATACAGAACCAAAGCATGGGACGATACGCACATGAGGTGGCAGGCTTACTGGGTACTTCACCGACTTCCCCTGCTGAACAGGAGTATCTACATCACCACAAACACCAACTGCTGCCACTCAGGTCTCAGAACAGCCTAACTTGGGAGCACGATAATGCCTGAATGGGCTTGCTGGCCCTCTCATCCAGTTCCCCTCCCCACTCCTTCCACCCCACTCCCCCGCCACGGGGCAGAAGTCCCCAGCAAAGCAGGATACCAGACAAGCTGGCTAATCTGCCAGTGTCACCCAGGGTAGTCTCACTGACCTTTAGCTTCTTCTGGTACACCAGCTGACTGTTCTGTATGGAGAACCACCTCCTGAGGGAACACAGGCAGACAGACATCAGAACAAGTGAACAGAAGAGCAACAGAGGGGCAGTTTGTTCTGTGGCAGAGCAGGATATCTCTCAATTTAAAAAGAGTGTAATTTATTCCACGAAGATGGAAAGTAATGTCACAAGAAAAGCTCACGCTCATGGCAAGTGTTCTAGATATGTCAGTGTATAACAAGGAGGAAGGAAAGACAGGAAGAAACAAAGGAGTAAGGCAGTCCTGTGTTACTGCCTATGATTTCCAGGGCAGAAGTCTGTGTGCACACTGACCCTGGTGCAGGTCGTAAATCCAGTGCCTGTGGGACACGTTGCACTGGTTAGGATGTACTTGTGTATGTGCACAGTGGGCATACTTGATGTTTATTGGGGAAGTTGGATTACTTGCACGTGCCATGCCAGATGCAGCATGCCTGCTGCCTCTCCAAGCAGGCTGTCATAAGGCAAGCCAGAAATTCCCTGACATCATGAAGAAACTTCCAGGTGGGAAAAAGAAAAATCCACCTCAGAAAACCCTGTTAACTGGTAGCTCTGCAAATAGTGTTGGACAAAATAATATGAATGAGTTGCACATCTTGCTGTTTATGTAGGTTATGCTATGTACCAGGCTGACTTCTCTGTACCCGCTACAGCCCGTGGGAGGCCAAACAATGCCAAAGCTCCTGTTGCCTATGGCTAGAATATGGACAAGTATAGGTGAAGGGAGTCTACCTTCTTAGGAGGCAACAAATCACCAGTTAGCAGCTTTCCATTAAAATACAAGTGACAGAAGGTCCACGTGATGCTGATAGCAGAGGTAATTCGCTGGTGTCTTCATCTTCGGTGCTAAATCCAAACCTCCAAGTTACTTCCTTATTCCAAGATACAGCCTAAGATTTAGCAACCTGATCACCTTCATGGAGGGCAATGGAAGCCATGACCATCACTAAGCTTCAGGAAGAAGGTACTGGAATACCTGAGCACAAAGAATCAGAGAGGCTTGTAGCAAGATGTTATATAGAGCATGTATTACATGCTCTGTTTGCAAAAGAACTAGGTTCCCTGGGAAAATGAGATGAGACAGGATTCTCTTTCTTTTGTCATTGCTGAAATATTAAACAGATAAGAGACAACAAAAGGACTTGACATGTCTGCGGAGAAATGGGAAAATACAGGTAGCTGGAGGCCATCCCATCTATGTGGGAGCCCATTTGGATGAGCTGATACGGTTCTGCATCATTCTGAGCTGCCATGACAGCAGCAGTCTGTGCTCAAGGAGCTCTGCTGTCACATGAGGCTGAGCAGAAGGTTTGTCTCAGGTTCTGGTATCTGCTCCTTGCAGCTGTGCTCTGCTGCTCACCACCCCAGAGCACGCATTTCTGCCTGGTGCTGGCTCCCAGCCCGATACCCTGAATTGTGGATTTTGCTGTTCTCTCTGCCTGCTCCCTCCCACTCACATGAGGGGGAAGCAGTAACGGTGAACAGCTGAGTGACAGCAAGAAGGTGATGAGGAGGCTGCAGGAGCTGGCAATACCTAAGATGCAGGTAGATATGGCTAAGAGTGGGTGGGACCGAGGAGACAGAGACGGCTGTGGGGAGAACGCAGACTGTACGACTGGGATGCAGGAGGATACAGGGAGGATAGCTGGGATTTGGGGGACAGGGAAAACTTGGAGCCCTTGACACTAACATTACTTCAGACATCAAGAAAAGCAGAAAGTCCCAGAGGGTCATGTTCCCTCCGGCATAAGTGCCCTTTGGAGTGACCCTTGAATTCACAGCCAGGGAAGTTGCTAGAAGGGAGCTGCCTGGAACCATCCCTCTCCATCACAAGAGTCAAGCACAGGTCTTGACATGAACCTGACACACTTTGGAATGGCCTTCTGCTCCACAAAAACACGTGGTGTCAGTGAAAGCAGCCACGCTATGGACCCAGGCTATACTTTGCTTGGGAAACCCTAAAAGGTTGATAAAAATTCAGCTACGATACCTTCCCAGTGCAACAGCCCGTGAGCACTGAAATCAAACGCTGTGATGCACTGTGTTGTAGCTGCTGCTGTGGTTCTGGTTCCTCCAGGTGCAAACTTAGTACTTAACTGTCGGGGACCAGAGAGCCTGAGGGGTAACAAAATTATACCAAACTGGACTGGAATCTCCGTAGTACTGGGGGAAGCTTCAGAGAGAAGGAATCACTTACCTAACCAATTCACAGATCTCTAACAATTTCAAGTCTTTTTCCCCCATGCAAATACAGGCAGTTTCTGTGCGTACCTCAAACTGTCCACTGAACCATTCAGTGTTTATTTATTCCAAAGTCTAACAACAGCACATTTCAGCCTTGCTGTGATGTATACTTTGAACGTATCCCGTAGCCAAGCAAAAGACTTAATATTGTATCATTTCCCTGTTATGTGAGAGGAGGAAGCGTAGGTCAAAAAGGCATTGATCTCATGCATTAGAAATTCACTGGAAGGGTTTGAATCCTTTTGCACAACCATTTATGAAACCCATTGATGATCTCAAGGGAAACTAAACACACAAATATCGAGCAAGGCTAGAACATGAAACCTTTGATTCCACTTTCCCAAGGTGTCTGGCAGCTGCAGAGGCTCCTGACTAGCGCAGGAGGCATACGAGCCTGGCGTTCCCAGCCACCTATCAGATGAAATACTTATAAATTATTAAGAGCAGGGTCAGTGCACAGAAAGCCATTTCTCAGCTCCTGGCAGCACAGTTGATATTTCCACTCTCACTTATCTCCCCATCCCAAAATAGACAGGTTTGATACGCGTGGCATGTCCTGCTGTGTTAGGGTATTTCTCTTAATTGTTATAAATTTATAGCTTTCCTAGGGCAAGACTCGAGCTGCATTGTGCCCTGTCTTCCCTGCATGGAACTTGGTCATTCTTCCATTGTAGAACACACTCCTTTTTTTTTTTTCCCTGGCATTTACTAAGATGCAGCAAAACATGAGCTGGCTCATTCCATGATGCAGCCTAAGAGGAATATACAGCTTCACAGAAAGAAGCATACTTGGTTTTGAACAGGAAAATAATAATCCCTTACATAAACTACACAGCATCTAGCTCTTTTACCAATTAATGTACATGTCTCCAACACACCAATATCAAAGACCTGCAAAGCAAGTGGCTTTGCAAGCTCAGCACATGAGTTATAAGTGCTGGTAGAAAATTTATGTGGTCTTAAAACACCATTGCAATGAAGCAGATGCTCACTCCTCTTTTGCTCTGAGCTGACTTGGCACCACATAGCCAGGTTAGCGTGTTGATAAGGCCACATTAATCTCTCTTAAGATACTGTTTCTCTCGGGAGGACTTACTCAGATGCAGTTATGCTAACATGGCTTCAGGTTCTGATCCTACTCGCAGCTGACAGGTTCTGAGCAGAATCACAGAGTCACTTGGGTTGAAAGGGACCTCTTCAGACCACCTAGTCCAACCCTCCTGCTCAAGCAGGGCCAGCTAGAGCAGACTGCTCAGGACTGTGCCCAGGTGGTTTTTGAATATCTCCAGACAGAGACTTCACCACCTCTCTGGGCAACCTGCTCCACTGCCTGACCATCCTCACAGTAAAAAAAGCGGTTTCTTGTGTTCAGATGAAATTTCACGGTTTTAATACGTGCCCATTGCCTCTTGTCCTGTCACTAGGCACTGCTGAGAAGTCTGGCTCCCTCTTCTTCATTCCCTCCCATCAGGAATTTGTACACATTGATAAGATCCCCCCCAAGCCTTCTCTTTTCCAGGCTGAACAGCTCCAGCTCTCTCAGCCCTTCCTCTCAGCCCCTGAGAGATGTTCCAGCCCCTTAATCATCTTCACGGCCCTTCACTGGACCATAAGTAAGTCCATATCTTTCTTGTGCTGGGGAGCCCAGAACTGGACACAGTACTCCAGATGTGGCCTCACAGTGCCGAGCAGAGAGTAAGGATCACCTCCCTCAACCTGCATGCAAAATGCTGCTAAAAGTCTCTGTATGCAGAAACTATCAAACCAACCTCATTTTAACTACTTAGCTCAGAATCCTTCCAGTGATGATAACAGTTGCTAAGATCTCACTAAAGGTGAAGTGTGTTCCTGTGCAGGCAGTATTAGCTGTGTTCAGAGTCTTAGCCCAAATATCGAATGGAATATGAGTCATTACTCACCGATTCCATGTTTTGAAAGCATTGCTAGCTCTCTTGAAGAGGTAGCCTTCCATCACCACTCCATTTGGAGCATCAACATTAAACTCCACCTTCGAGTCATCATAGGAGAAGTCCTGCAAACAGAAAGAGACTGAGATTCTAACATGACTGCACTCTCCAGGACAAAGATGGAGACGAGCCTAATCAAAACACCAAGAGAAAAACATCTAAGTCAAAATCCTAAGGTTCAGGCAGAGCTGTCTGGCACAGCCATATCCCTATGCCTTAGTGGGCTTCAGCCATCAATAGCAGTCATGAATTACCCTCATTCCAGTAAGCTTATCTGTCCCTGTTGTTTGCAGGAAAGGACCATACATGCTGTATTTCTCCCCTCTGGTAGCTGATAAGGAGAAAGGCAGGTAGCTTATCATTGTGAGGGCTAAACATTCCCAATATTTGGGACAGTTTGCAATGGGAAATAAAGCAATAGAGGTGCTTTTCACAGCCCAAGTGAGTTAGCAATGCTGCTGCCACCTCTCTGTTCTGCAAGGGGCCAGGAACAGAACAAACCCCAGCCTTTTCATGCAAGGAAAACAGGCATGATGATTTCTAGAGGGAAAGACTAATCAATTCCATTTTCATTAGCTATCATCATATGCCATCTCCAATCTGCACTCACTCAATTCTCTATGCCATGCTACCAGTCAGAGCTGATTTGTCACGTTTGGCACTGATTCATCAGCTAGATCTCATGGATTCTGACAGCTGGTGAGCAAGACTCCGAGCAGAGAGAACAGCAGCTGCTCTCACAGAACATGGCATCCCTCTCCCTGGGCAATGGTCTGCCTCCTTCCCAAGGGAAACTAGGTCATGAAACCTAAATGACTTTCCCCTCAAACCTGGGGAACTAAGGCACATTGTCTCTTTGCACACTGACTCCACTCTAATGATGCATTCTACCCACAACTCCCTCTCTCGAGTGCAAATATTTCCCCCTGTACTACTTGGTTCAAAGACACAACAGCACAGTGAAAACAGCCCCATTAAGTTAAGTGCCTTTCCTAGCTCAGCATATGAAGACCCTTGTGATGCTGTGTTGCTAGGCAACATGCACTTCACTCTCATTAAGATGAGTTATTTTCATGTTGAGATGCAAGCTTGCCTGGGAGGTGTCATAATAAGAATAATACTGATACAGAAGGAGGAGATATAATGGGACAGGACTGAGTCATTCCTTGGAAAGGCAGCGTGATGCCCAATTAGACACTAGAAACTGCTGTAAGGCACGCAATTAAGACAGGTCTGCTCAGCCCCAAATTTTCTTGCCATAAGAGGATGAATCCCATGGGGGTCCTCTTCTGCAGATGTCTTTCATGTACATATTGCAAACAAAGGCTAGAGGGAATTTTCCTCTAACTCGTAGATATCTGAATGTGTGATTTTTGTAGAGCTGCTCTAAAGTGACAATTCTATAAATATGATGAGAAGCTGCACTGTTTTATAATAAATAATGCAAACATCCAAAAATCTGGACCTCGTTGAAAAGTGCACAGCAAGCGTAGGGCAAAACCCTTCTAAGCACATCTTGAAAATGACCACTTAGCTGTGCCTCACTTTGTGGAAGAGGTAAAAATAAGGGGGAGGGTCTTCTTCAGCTGCCCTTACATAATCAAGCAGGGTGATGGTAAGAAGGATATATCACTGATGAGTGCAGGAGGAACAGATGGGCCATATGCATCACTAGAGTAAATCCACTAAAAAACAGCGGAGTCAAGCCAGGTGTGAATTTAACCTCATTGAGTCTGTATTGTATTGCACCTCCCTACAAATTGAATGGCTAAAGCAGAAGAGCTGAAGGCACATGGAGTTGTTCCTTGCCTTTGAAAGAACTCTAACCTGCACCAAGCCCGGTTTTAGAAAGAGAAAATGATACACAAAACCACCAAGTGCATATACAGCTAAGGTGACAGAGAGCCACCTGGATGACGTCCAAACACAGAAACACGTTGCTGGGAAGAATGGCTTGTGTTTGCATTACTTTGAAGATACTTCTCTTTCTTTTTCTCTCATTGGTTAGGAAACATCTCCAGGCCAAATTCTGCTCATATTTCCGCTGGTGTAATTCCTTAGCAACTCCACTGCTATCAACAGAACTACTGCAGGGCAGTTGAGGGCAGAATATGTCGACCAGAGCTGTAAGCTGGATTGGTAAAGCAGGTACAAATCAAGGGAGAGATCGGAGGAATAAGGACCAGCCTGCCTCTTATCCCCGGGGCATGCGGCAGTCTGATCCTCAGGGGCACTTTGTCCATTCCATTGCACTCTGCTGGGAAGCATCTGAAGTCTTTGCTACAAAGTTAGCGAGAGTGTTGAGAGACAAATGAAGTAAGGGAAAGGGGAGGGTGAAAAAAAATCCAGAAATTATCCCCTTGATGAGTATCATTTTTCCTTTCACTGCCAGGCAAAGGCCAAAAGGGAAATGTACAGAAATGGCTCAGGTAGCTGAAAGGCAAAATCACAGCAAGTGCAATTATGAAACTTCCAGCACACTAGAGCAAGCTTGAACAGTGGATTCCTAGGCACATCTTCTTGCTGTAGCCCATACAGGGACTTTCTTGCCACAGCCATTGAAAAGAAAGGACAATTTTCTGGAAAAAGAGTTACAAGAACATCTGTTGAAACCTGATTCCAGGTCAAAGCTAGCTTAGAAACTGTCTGAGATAATCTTGCCAATGGTGTTGAAACATCATGGTAGCGTGTGGCCACAGCTGGATACACACAGATGTGTGACAACAAGTCCCCTTAACTGGCAGACCTGCCCTTAATGCGTCCCTGTATCTGCTCTATTTGTTGACACAAAAAGATTTTGATCCTGTTAGTTCTGGGAAATAAGTCAAAGGGTCCTGGCTGACGGACACAGCTCCTGCCAAGCACATCATTAACTATGCCATCAGAAGCCTCTCTGACTCTTACAAGGGCTGCAGTCCAGCTGTGGACCGTGACTCCACACAGAACTAGCAAATAAAAACCTTCCAACCTTGTAAGCCAAGCCACGACATCTGGGAGGTGCTGGTGGAGGAAGAATGTGTCACCCATTCTACAACGTTCAAAGTAACTTTCTGGATTCATACCTTACCCTTGACAAAGCAGGGTAAGAGAGCACACACGTATGCTTTCTCTTGTCCCCTCTTTTTCCTTTTCCTGCTATACATGAGATTTTAATGCATGATTTTCATAAACTACCTTTTACTGAATTCTTCCCACCATTGCAATGTACACGGAGTAAGCTAGTCTGCTCTAAATGAGTTTGGACTGATTTATTAAGTCTGCATTTAGCACCTCCTTGTCTCTAATATGAAAAAATGCTTGAGATGGAAAAGGCTTCCTAGGATTGGGATCTGAATGGCTTTGGCTACAACTGCACATACAATCACGATTAGCAACAGCAGTGACATGTTGGATCACACATTGGTAAAAGAAATAGGACGTCTTCCAAAATACGAAACCAGATCTCTGCGATCATCTGCTTCCCTTTCCTTCACCGACCTTCAGTAAATCACCCCAATCTTGTCTCACTGTCCCCTCCCCTTCTCAGTCCTGTCACTCTGAGTTTACACACGAGGCTGCCTGGGAACTGATATTCTTTTAGAAATGACATCACAATGGTTTCCATGGGAGCACACTGAATGCTGCTAAAGCAACAATGAAGTAACACATTCCAAGAGACACATCCATAGGGATGTGAAAAAGGACATTAATGTGGACACTTTCAAACCAGCAAATGGAAAGCAAAAACCCAGCGCAGGCACAAACAGACCTGTGAAAGAAGAAAAAAGAAAAGAAAAAAAAAAGAAAAAACCTATCTGAAGGTTGCCTCATGGCCCACTCAGTTCAGAACTCCCTCGTCCATCCTCACACAGCATGCAGAGACTGCTTGCATTGCAGAGGCCAGGCAAGCTCTTCCAATTGCTCCTGTGAAGCCAGTTTTTCATGCAGAGAAAATGGCTGATGAAATTAAATAAACTCCCAGCTTCAGTGAACAGACTTGATATGAAGAGAGAAGGTGGCCCTCATCAGCCTGGAATGCTTGCGGGGGTGAGGCGGAGGAGTCTTCTAAGTACGGAGCCCTGCCTAGGAGCGCACCCACCGCAGTAGGGAAGTCTTGTTTATAGGTTCATTCTATCCCAAAGAGCACAGCACCTGGCTGAGAACAGATAGAACCTTCCTCCAAAATACCAAGACTTCCTTAAAATTCTTTAAAATACAATCACTATGGCAATGGCCCTCCCTGAAAAGCCCTAGCATTACTCCCTCAGTATACCAATTCAAGGTGGAAATAATGATACTGTCCTTTGCTGTACAATGTTTTGATTTCTACTGATAGAAAACACTATCAAAACTAGGCAATCATGACCAGTGAATCATTTCAGTCCAGGTGTTTTTAGATATTCAGAGAAACATATCTTACTACCAAACCTCCACGTTATTTTATTTTCAATCAATACCATCTAGGATAAGTGACACCACATGCAATACATGCTTTCCCTCACGGAAGACAAAGGCTTTATCCAAAAGTGCCCTCTTTACTTAAATAACCAATAATGCTCAGTATTTAACAATAATATTATGTACACTCTAACAACATTACGTATACATCCATGCATTGAAAAGAACTTCTCCTGGAGGTGAGCTAAAAGCTCTACGTCACTAGTTTGGCTATTAAATTCTAAAGAGAACATAATTCAGAGGAATATTCACGTTCCCTAAAGATGCACACACGCCCCTTCCACACAAACACTGGTGCACGCACGTTCTGTTCTCTTCTGGTGCCTGAATATTTCAACCTTTTCTCTATCTGGCTATTTTTAACCCCGGATACACTGTGTGCAATCCAAGACCCTCAGAGGCAGATGGAATTTGGAGGAGGGCTCCCCCACCTACATTCCCGTTCTGTGCAGACAGCTTTCATTCATTCCAGCCAAATCCCATTTACAGACCTTTTGTTTCTTGAATTTCCTAACGCCAAACGATGTCCCTGCTCTGCAGCTTGCCAGCAGATGATGCACAGAGATCTGTGCCCTGCCCCAGAGCTTTTCCATCCCAGAAACAGAACCAAACACATTTGCTCTCCTGCAGTAATAAAGCTGTACTCGCTTTTGGGTCACAGCAAGCAAGGTCCTACAGGCACAATCCTTGCTCCCCCAGGGAAAAGTGCCCTCTAAACTTTCTCCCCGAGTCAAACCAACCCCGCAGGAGTCTCCTTACCAGGAGGTATTCAAGCCTGCCGAAAATCTTCATGATGCCAGCTGCAAGGGAGGTTTTTGCTGCTCTTGCCTAGAGAGCAGGGAGCAGCTCTGTGTGTCCTCTCTCTCTCCTCTCTCTAGAGTAGCATCTCTGCTAAGCACCGTGGGCTGGCAAGGAAGGAGGGATTTCTTTTTCAGCCCCTTCTCCTTTACCCCTCCTACTCCTTTTTGGGAAGCTATAAGCTCTGCCGTTGGCTCCTGTCAAAGCAAGGGGCACAAGGCAAAGGAAGTCTGCTGGCCTCTGGGGACCACCTGCTTGCCCCCTCCTCATGCCCCCCATTCACAGTCAATCAGCTTAGAGCAAGGGCTAATTACCATACAGCTGTCAGGGAGGCACAGAAGGCAGTGGGAGAAGCCAGGCAACGCACAGCAAAGTTGTCAGGAAGATGCTCACCGAATGCCTCCCTGACCTTAACAGAGCCCGGCTTGTCTGCCTCTAGCAGGGTCTGCTTCCCCCAGCCTCCTGGAGCAGGGCCACCCCTTGGCCAGCAATTCCACCCCTGCTCCACTGCAGCCACAGAAATGAGGGTGTCGAAGTGCCATATGGCCCCCAGTTTGTTATCCACCAGCTGGGCTAAATGAGGCAGAGCTCTGCCTTGGCACTCCATCCTCCCTTCCCGTGCAAACAGGCGCCAGAAGCGCAGTTGCTTCCCCCGCTACTCCAGACCAGGGAATGGGTACGAGGCTGCAAAGGAGCCTTCATACAGCCCTGTGTTCTCCCACTTTCAGAGACCAGCCTGTCAGTTCTGGTGCAGTAGAAGGATTCAGGAAGGTCAGGATCTGCGAGAGAGGACTGGTTTAAACATTACCATTCCTCTCCTCACTTCCCATTGGAAAAAATTCCTAGGCCTGTGTGTTCCAGTGCTAAGTCCTCCAAAATTTTCCTCCTAAGTGGTCCAACCTACACCAGGCCCTGTGTGTCTTTGCACATCTATCTGAAGAAACTGAGCACACAAAAACATGCAAACTCATTACATGTGTGGTTTAAGGCAGTTTAGTTCAACTCACAAGAGAAGTGTGGGAAGCTACAAGAATATCTCCTCAGCCTTTGCAGAAATGTATTCGTACTGCAGTCCTTGCACACATGCATCCCACACACAGTCAGAAGAAAGGCAGCCCCAGCCTTCACGCTGAAGCTCTCTTCTCTCTTTGCACAATGGGAGGATAACTCAAATATTTATTGTAGCCCATAAAAACTGAGACTCTTCCTTTCCTCTTGCTGATTTTATTGGAACCCTTTCTGTACAAGGGAGCATTATTTTCATATGAAGCGTGAAGCTGCAAATGGAGCTCTTTAAGTTTTGGAGCTGGGAAGGCAAAGAGGGCAGCGGTTGAAATGACAGCTTGAAACGATAGCTGCCCTAAGAATCTGCCCCAAAGGTGGTGGGTGTTCTGTGAGGGAGGACAGGGAAAGGGTGGCATAGCAAAAAGGCACCTGAATTCCAGTATCAAAGAAAATAGTCAAGATCTGTGCTGAGTTTCTCTCCCCTACCGTATTTCTTTTAATTAAAACAATAATGAAACAAAATGCCACAGACCACTTCCTTATGAACTTAGCTCTTAGAAGGCTGCCCTCCATGCCTCACAAAGCTGCCCAAAGACAATTCAACGAGCAAGGCCCTATCTTCAGAATCTGCACAGCTCCCCCACCCCAAGAACACTTCAAAATGTATTATTTAAACTGGATTCCCTCCCTTTCTGTCATGCCTTAGCAGGCTGTTTGGGAAAACACGATACTTGTGCCACTCCTCTCTAATTAAGCACAACTAAATCTCCAAATTTTTCAAGAGACCAGAGGGTATTCTGGGCTCAGCATGAAGACATATATTCAGATACGTGCTGTGCTCCCTTTGGAGATAGCGAGATGTTCACCAGATGCAGAGTGCCATGCTCCATCGCAAAGGGAGGAGCAACCCTGGATCAGAGGAGCTGAAAAGCAGTCTCACAACATTTCCAGGCAGGAAGCTTTAAATTCTGAATCGCAGTAGGGATGTTCAGCTCTCTTACAAGCTTATGCACAGAGAGCCACAGCTCTATGCATATGTCTCCTGATGAAGAGTAATTGCTCGTTCCCCCTCTTGGAACCTGACCTCTGCTTCATTCCCTGCTAGTCCAGTCAGCAAAGCCACGTAAAGACATTTAACTGAAATGCACTGCGCTGGAGAGATTTTCCATGTTCCCTTGAATGAAGTCATCACTCCAGCAGAGTCCCAGGGGAACCGAGAGTTCACAAATGGATTCACCCCTCCCTCAGAACACTTAACCAAAGGGAGCATATGCACAGGCCGATTCACAGGGAACATCTGTCATTAGCTTTCAAATCTGGTTACGTTTCCATTTCATGGGTTATGACATTTTCGAGAGAGCGCATTAGAAAAAACAACGGCTACTTAGGTTCCTCCTGTCAAGAAGTATTGATCCACACAAGTGCCTGCCAGCTTTGAAGTCCTTAGTGATTCCTACTCAAGGCTTGGTTCATGAACAGCTATTTCTCAGGGCTCTCTGAAATCCCCTCTTACTGTGCCCACAGAGCGCGAGAGAGTGTGTGTGTGTGTGTTGGAAGTCCACCAACACGCTCTGTTATGAGCCTGTGCAGCCAATCCACCTCCCACCAGACCCATGGTCCTCAAAGGCTCCTGGGCACCAAACATGCACTAAGTGCCAGCCAAGTACTGCTGCCACCGCAACACTGAACTCCGAGTCAGGACTGACCACCGCACGGAGTAGAGGGAACTGAAATCTTATTTTAGCACAGGACTGAAAACAACTTTGATGAGGATGAAACCAAACTCACTTGAAACTGGGCTTTCAAATCACATCTCCAGTGTTCAAGTCACAGCAATGATGCTATGGCAAGGTTTCTTTGTTTTGCTTTCAAAGGCATGACTTAGTAAATATCCAGAGCAGCAAAGTGCTAATTCTGAGCAACAAAGATGCCAGAAGGAGGAAATACATGTGGGTACTCACCTGCAGGAGGGTCTGCAGGGGCAGATCAGCAATCCATGAAGGAGAGAAGGGAAAAAAAAAATTAGTTGATGTTTCTACAAGCCTTGGATTTGGAATCATTCCCAGATGAATGGTCTGGAAAAATCAGAGCCCACATTAACCAAAGATACTTCCCTACTGAAGGCTGAGACTTGTCTGATAATAAATCCTATTATCTTGCCAGTTCCCAGTGGTTACTCCCAATTACAGCAGGGGAGAGCACACACATGGTGGGTTACCATAGCTCAGCTGAAAACAACAGCTTGCTCAGCCATGGCAGCTCTATTGCTTGGGTCCCTGTGGACCTTTCCAAAGTTACGCTGCTCAAGGCTGTAGCCGTGTCATGTCGCAGGAGCTAAGCAAGAATCATCTGAACTGCAGTTGGAACAGACTTGCATGAACGAAGTTCACTGCAGCATACTCCTCTCTCAACAGCCGTACAGAGTCCTGCTTGCTCTCCCCCACGACCCATTAACATCACTTCAGTACAATGTGAGCTCCCTCTGAACGACGGAAAGGCCCTGTACCCAGTCCTGCCTATGGGTACCAAAGGAGTGCATCCACTCATTCGTCTGCTGGATGACTGAGCAGGGACTCTGGCCATCTGGTTGGGCTGGGCTGCCTCACCATGGGGTGAGGCAGGGAGAGGTGTCAGAAGGGACATGCTAATACTGCAGTAGCTGGAGATCATAGGGCTTGCCAGACAAAAGCTAGCTTGCTCAGCCAGAGGAAGGATGAGAGACTGGGGCGAGGAACAAAAGCAGGGGGGAAGAAAAATAAAATGGTGGGAGAAAAGTGTTCTAACCTCTCCCCAAAAGCAGCTCTGCTATGCAGTCAAGTTGTTCTCACAGGCAATTACAAACAACTACATCCACTCCTCTGTCTCAGCCATTTACAGAACATGAACGTTTAAATCTTCCCACATCCTCAGTGGCAAAGAGGAAGACCAAGCATAGAAGGAAGGCTTGCTCAGAGGCAGAGCTGGGAAAACAACCCAGGTGCCCTCACCCATGGAGCCCCCCTGTGTCCCTCTCCCTTGTGTCCTCAGCTGTGTCAGTAGCTGAATGCCCTGTATTTGATCAGGCTTACCTACTAGCTAGACCTCCCCGCATCCACAAGGTTATTACTCTCATCTCAACAATTTCTGCTGCTGCTGCTCCAGGCTGTGAAGGACTAACCCAGCAAGGCCCCTCATCAGATGGCAGTTGCCACTGTGTGATCCAGACAAGTGCACTGATGGAGAAGGTGCTGCTCGCGCCAAGCTGCAGCCTCAGGACTCACCCTCTGCTGTATCAGCGCATGCTTGTGCTCCATCTCCCTCTTCTCCACTGCAGAATCAATCACCAGCTGGTCCAGCTAAAGGCAGGGAGGAGAACGCCAGGTATAAAAGTTAGAAAGGAGGTTTAAGCCACTGTCCATCTCTGCTTCCCTGCTCTGGGATTACACCAGCCCCACCTAACATGGGAAGTCTCCAAAAGAGGGGAAAAGGGCTGTGTTTGGGTGTGCACAAAGTGACCACAGCTCTTGGCTGCCACCCATAGTGCAGCATGGCTTATCGAACATCCAACAAGCATGATGCTCTAACCACCCCCTGATTACCAAGCATGGTAGCTGGATAGGAAAGAGGATTCCTTTCAGGGTGAAGGAATACAAACAGGCAGATTGAGTCAACCATATTCCCTGTCCCCTCACCTCTGTGGCTAGTTTCTTCATGTAGGGATCCAGTTCATGGAGAAGACTGTAGCCCTGCTGGAAAAAGGTGTACTGGGCATGCATGAAGGACAGCATCTGGGGAGGAAAACAATAGCAAGGTCAGAACAGGTTCTGGGACAAAGTGAGTGTGAAAAGTCCTTATCCCTTATTACCCACAAACGAGTCTCTTCAAGGTCTAACCCTTTCCCTTCCCAAAGCAATCTATCCATTAGATGCCTCTCCCTCTCCTTTCTTCCTCTCACAAATCCTTCCACACTGTCAGGCAACCCCCGTCGTGAGCACAAAGCAGTAAAAGCAGCGTCCTTCACCCCTGAAAGTCCCCTCCAGTTCTGGCCTGTGGAGTATCTTGCTGGTCCTTCATTCTCCCCTCTTGTTAGCATACCTGCAGCCCCCAGAGCAGTCCCAGACAGTATCTCCAGGGCAGACCGAGGAGTCAGTATGTCGACCCATGCAACCTGAAATGGAGAGGGCTGCCTTTCATTGAGTCACTGAGAGCAGCCACAGAAAACACAGAGAGCCCTTACCGCATCCAGTATTTCAAACTTCTTCTTGGCCTGCAGGACGTTGATCTGTGAAGGAATCAAGATAGGACTCTCAGCATCAGCAGCATCAAGCAGTTTGGCATGGAGATCTAAGTATGAACAACTTGCTGCAATACCCCTAGCAGCAAACCACCAACTGTTCAAGGACAGTTCCAGAAAGCTAATTTCTGAAAAGACTGTTCTGGTGAGTTCCAGGTGGAATAAAAAAGGGAAACAGCATAGATGCATTTTCTGACCTGGGCTGCTACTGATTAAGGTCACTGCTAGGAGCATGTCTGTACATAGGCTGACAACGAACAGTGACCCCAGAGTGCAATTTGGTATCACATGAAGGAGATGTTTAATCTATCAGGTAACTTCTTTGATTTCTCTTAGCAGGCTGAGGTACCAGTGTAGTGTTATGGGTTTTTTCAGTAATCATAGCAAAGCCAGCCAGTAAATTGTGGTACCTGGGAGGGGCCTATGTTCTCAGTGTGCACACCCCTTACACATCCATTTTTCTTGAAGAAAAGTGCACGGCTGACTGCCCCAGAGACCGTCATGTCCCTTCCACGCAGAAGCAGCAGTAGCTCAGGATTTCCTGTGCCAGCCCCGATGTGCTTGGGCTCCTGGGGTGGAAGGAGAGGCCTTCCAGCACATTCAGGCTTACACCTCTTCCCTGGCCAGGGAAGAACTGCAGTACCTCTTGCGACAGCAAGATAGCATTGTTTTGGAAATGCACCCTGCTACTGCAAAAGACCCAGTTTGGAGCATTTACTGTGAGGACAGGAGAACCTGGCTGTTCCTTGAGTCCTCCAGCAGGTGCTTAGCAGAGTGGTTGTAGAAGCTCATCTTTGACACTTCACAGTTCACCGCCTGCATCTTTGATCAGGAAAGTCCCACCTCAAATCCCTACCATAAAACTTGGGGCACAATGCAGCAAGGTGCTACGCTCCGATTCTTCCTCTCTCTCCAGTATTGTCCTATGCCGCTGGGAAAATGAGCGCTAACCCCTACTCCATGCAACTGCACAGTTACAGCATGTTTTGGAGTGAACAGCAATCTTTACCCTGAAAGGAAGAACAGGAACACTGGAATAACCCAGGACTATGAGGTATGTAGGAAGAACAAGAAAGGTAGTATCTGTTTCTAATGTTCATCGCTCTACCAGTGAGACTACAACCATCAGCATCTCTTGGAAACGAAGATAAAACTATTGCAAATCTCCTTTACTGGGGGACAAAGGCAAACCTCTGTGAGACCTAGTACACTTCTCTGATACTGGGCCAAGGATCCAGAAGTGAAAAATATCCCCGAGACTTAAAAATAATAAAAAAATAAATGTTAGAGGCTGACAACTGACCCAGGAGAATATAATTTTGAAAGTAAAAAATGAATAGCACATCGTTACATAACAGCTTGCCCACAGACCCCATGAGCTACACTGGGAAGTCTTACAAGTGCTGCAATCAGCGCTGAAGAAACTGTCAAACCTAGCAGAAGGTTTCAATGGTGCTTCAGCTGTCAGCATCATGAATAACGTGTTACCATGACAGGCAATCGGTTCCAGTGTGTTAATAACTCATTTATAAATGCAGCATCGGTTTGCTTAGAAGCACTATGCTTGCAGTAACTGAACCTGAAACCAGGTAAAAGTCACCAAAGGGCAGCTTGCTGGCACCGGTCACAGTTCTGCTTGGAACAGTATCCATGAGGCACGCCATGATCAGCCTCCTGATTCTGTACTAGGCAACCTGGTCATCAGCTCCAGCAACACAGGAGGGGAGACAAAGCAGTTCAGGTATATCCCCAGCCTCCTAGATCCCTCCTTCCCACACCCAGTATACGAGGTTAAAACAAACAAACAAACAAAAAAAACAACAAAAGGACTGGAACTAGTAACCCTGCTTTATACCAACAGACAGTTCCACTCCACAGCAGTAACTCCTGCTGGCCATTTGTAGCCATAAACCAGCCACTATAATGATGGAAATGTGCTACATTACAGTGAAAAGTCTTGCCCTGAACTGTGCTTTACTGGGTCCTGGTCCTTTTGGCTCTCCAAGATGCACGAGAAATCCTTAAAGTTTGACCATGCCAGTTTCAGGCCTGTTGACAAAGTCAAAGATGATGAAGATGAGTTCTGCAAGATGTGAAAGGTGCAAGAGATCCACAAAACAGGGTCTGTCTCTCTGGAGGCTGGAGAGAAAACAGAGGATGCTGGTTGGAAGACTTTCTGCATCTAGCATTTGCATGAAGACCACTGGGACTTTTCTTTACAGTGCCCTCCATAGCTGATTCCACCACAGCAAATTCTGGGACTTGATTTTTACTGTGAGCCAAGCTGTCCCTCCTCCCATGTATCCGAGTTAGGATTTGTGGTGGGAGAGCTTATCTTACTGCAATTAGCATATAGTTTTAATTCATTATGAGGGGGTGCCCTTCAGTTGTGTGGACATTCAGGGTCAGGAAAAGATCTCCTTTCAGATATAAAAGAATAAAACTATAACTCTCCTCACTATATCCTTAATTAAACACCAAAGGATGCCTGGACAAGTTTATGTCTATGCATTTCACAACTGATGGATTTAGACTGGTACCTTGCAGTGGACCAACAGGGAAACCTCCCTAATGTTGGATCAGCTCATTAAAGGACCCCTTCCTCTTTGTCAGTGGGAGAAATTGAGGGACCTTACTACAGTGGGAGGTTGCCAGCAAATACAGTTGCATTCGTGTCTAAAATCCTAGATGCAAAAAACTGCAATCCTAAAGGAGGATCAACAATATGCATGATTTATACTTTAAGGGGAAAGCATTGACTTTCTATCCACAGCTGCCAGAGCACGTGACATCAGAGACTACCTCATGATCAGACAGAACATGTGGGCAGATGGTCTTAGTTTGGTGCTGCAGGACTGACAGCTAGTGGAGACACACATGGATCAATATCAACACGGAATTTGTCTGCTTAATATACTCACACTGCCTGAAAGGACAGACTTGATATGAAGCCTACGAATGATTTGAAGAAAAATCCTTGACCATTCTGGGTGTGGTGAGTGAATGTTCCTGCAGGAAATCTCCCACTGGGAAGAGAAATTCAGTCTAAGGCAGTGTGTTCAATTTCTCTTACTGAAAAAATGATTAAGATTTCCCTTCTCAGGTACACCGTAGCATCTTTAGGAAGGAGAACATGTCACAGACATCAAGAGTCCTATCAGTGCCATGCAAAGGCATAAACACAGGTAAGCACACATTCCCATAAAGGCTCATAGCATAATACGGGTTGGAAGGGACCTCCAGAAGTTATCTGTCCAATTGCCTGGGCAAAGCAAGACTGACTTCAAAGTTAGATGAAGGTGCTCAGGGCCTGGTCCCGTTGACTGCAAATCTCTTTGGGTCCCTGTTCTAGCGCTGCATAACTCTGAAAACATTTTTGCCTCATATTCAACTGGAATTTCCACTGTTGCAACACACACAGGTATGCACTGTGCACGTACACATATGTACACACATCCATCCATCCAGATGCATATTTGCGTGTGCACACACATCCAGCTGGAGTTTCAGGCATGAACACAAGCACGCACACAATGGGTGTTTACATGTGCACACAGATCCAGACATTTGCCCTTAAGGACATGTTCTACACGTAGGAGCAGACAATGATTTGCAGACAACACTTGTGTTCGGTCCCTCACTTTCAGTAGTTTTATGGCACTGTTTTGCCAGACTCTCTGGAGAGTTATAAAGATCAAAGCAGCTAAGGATTTGGGGAAGAGCCTCCCCTCTCTTACACCACTTATACCGACATCCTGTGACTATTTCAAGCAGATGTGATCAGCTGCAGAACTCACAGCCCCACCAGTGAAGGTCCTCTCACCCCAGCACAGCCTACTCTTTCATACAGACAGGCTGGATTATGCCAAAAGGCTGCTCAGAGAACCCTGGCACCCACTGCAGTACGGGGCTTTGCCAAGCCATACATGGGTTCATAGCGGTACAGCTACACCAGTGCCTGGAACAGAGCAAACCTTGGTGGTTTCATGTTCCACCATACACCAGTCCTAAGGACTCCCTGCCACAGGGGACAGAGAGCAAAATGTCCAATGGATTAGTAATCCAGTACACTTTTGAACCCAGTCGTAAAACTCTACTCGCCCTCTCTCATCCCTCATCTTCTTTATTCCCTGAAGTAGATTATTTAGCAATTTACATGTGATGTCCTGTTCTGTAGCGGGAAATCCAGTCAGAGCTGGGGGCACAGACACCAACCTGCAACACATAGTCTAGGGCCAGATGCCGGAAACACTTTCTGGTTATGGTCAAGGTGCCTGTTGCCTCCTCCACTTCATGGGGCTTGTGCCGAGGTGCCTGGGCATTCTTCACCAGTGAAATCTCCATGTCCTCTCGCACCTTGTCAAACTGCTTCTTGGTTTCCTTGAACTTCCGGACGTCACTGGAACCCAAAGAAGATGAGATGGTGAGAATCATTGTTACAAAGCAGCCACAATATTGCTGATACCAGCAGAGCAGGGGGAGGTGCGACCAGGTACACTATGATCACTCAGAGATCCTGCTCCAGATACCATTGGGATCCTAACCCACCCCACCAAGCTCCACCATGTCCAGCTGGACTGACTCCAGATTAACTCTAGATAGTCCTTCTTTACTTCTTTACAATGTAAGATTGACCTTACATACTGCCTTCAAAGCTTTAAGGAAATTCTCCAAGGACAGCATCCAGAAAGCCAGGCCAGATGGCATCCGGCCCTAAAGGTAGTCCACAATTGCCCTCAGAATAAGAGGTCAGCAGAACATTTCAGAAACTACCTGTGAAAACACATGCTTCATATTTCACTTTGTGAAGAGTAAAACCAGCTACTTTTCAAATTCAGGACATGGCATTCAACTAGAGCAGACAGGCCGTTCATGTGCCTCTCCAACTGATTCTGTCTTCTCTGACTGTAAAACCCAGACATTTAACTATTCTTTTCCCCTTTTATAATAGGCACATTTATTAACATTTGCACTTGGAAATACACAATCCACAATATGAACTTGCAAAGTTTTATTTACGCCTAGAGACCTCACATGGGATCAGGGGTCTGCTTTGCAGGGGCAAGAGGGAGGCTGTAAAGGCATAACAATAGGCAGGGGTTTTTTGAGTTTGATTTTTTTTTTTTTTTAATTAAATAGCAGGTACCATTCAGGCAGGTCTTGATTTGAGTTGCATGACCACAAAGAAGTGAGGACAGCAATTCCTGAAGATCAGCTCTTACAAGTGGCCCTGGTCCCTCAGGAGTTGAGAGCAGCAATGGTGATTTACAGCAGCTGTAACACACACACTTGTTTTCTGTCCAGGGGAGCTCCGTTTACCTCAATTATAAATGGTTATAACTTAAAGTAGTTAAAAACTGCTAGTAAATAAGTAGCATCCACTTATTCTTTGCCCTAGGGAAGACAAAGAGCCTCAGCTGAACATGACAGTCAGACAGTAAATGCTGAACTCTGCCCTGTGGCAAACTGTTTGAAGTTGCATATACTTATGTATGGATCAGCCTCTGGCCAAGAGAGTCTACCATGGGCAGGTACAGTAAGGAAAAATGAAAATAGAGGCGATTGGATTAATGTTCCGGTGGTTGTTGCTTCTTCACATTGCCCTCAATGCTCTGGGCTGCTGAGTTGCATGGCCATCTAGCTCCAGTCACAGGAACATAACAGGGTCACTTTTTGCATTTTTGGGTCACTTGCAGCAAAGGGCTGTGGGGATTTTACACAGCTTTTGATCCAGCTTTGGAGAGAATGGCTTCCTCATCTGCGCATATCCCCAGTGGAAAGGAGCAGGAGTTCGGAGGCGTGTGATACTGCTGAAAATTCTCAGCTAGCTCTAAGCCAGGCTGCAGCAGCACGACTGCAACCTCAAGATTGAGCTAATAAAACCCTCCTACTCAGCAAGGTCTGTGGCTTGGTAACACGCTAAGGCAGTCACAGAGCATTTGGCTACTTACAGCGTGTGCAGGGCAAGCTGACCTCTCCTGTGTGTACCACAAATAAACCAGGCAAAGACCTTCAGGGCTTGGGGACAGGGAGGGCAAGTTAGAGGGTAAATATCGCCCTCAGATATGTGTGAATCTCCATGCAAGGGCACAGTTGCCATCGTTCCTTTGGTCCCATCGTCAGCCAGGAAGGTGCAGATTGACCCTAGGTGGATTATGCAAAACGGTCCCAAGCATAGAATTTATTTTCCAACCAAGGGCAGGAGCAATGCAAAGATCAAAGCACCAGGGCCTGCAAGCACAGAGGTTGAGCAGTACAAGTGCAAAAAAGAGTAAGTTGCAAAGATGCCGAAAGGATGACAGACCCAAAACGAAGGGGAAATTCCCCCTTCCGACTGCCAGCCTTAAGCAGATTAAATGAGCTCATCAGAGAAATTACTACAGAGAAAGCAGGGGCAGGGTGAGTGCTAGGCAAGAAGATGGGGATGAGGAGTGAGGGGGGTCAGGTAGGGACCCCCTCCCTCCGTCAAACCACAGAGCTGCTGAGGGATTCAGTCAATTAGCAGTTCCCATGGCAACCAGCTCCTGCTTAGCTGAAGGCCTCAGTTGCCTCTCTGACCTATATTCAGCTGACTTGGGATCCTGTGCTGCACTAGGTACCTGCCCTGGGGAAAAGAGGCACTGGGAAGAAAGATGTTGATGCAGCAATGGCAGGGACAGCCTGCTGAGAGACTTGATCAAAGGCACAGACTGTCCCCATTCAATTAACTTCTTGGGCCCAGTTCTTCTGTACCTCAGGCCTGCCATGCACACGTTAACATCCTTAATATGCAATATTCCGCATTGCTCACACCAGGGTATTGCAAACTTGCTTTCCTTTAGCAAAGAACTCTGAACCAGCAGTCAAGCTCCAAGCTGAAGGCACAGTGATGATTAGCTGCCCTCCTGTCTGTAAGTCTCATCTTCCAGACAGATGCTCAGGTTACTCCAGAAGAGCAGGGCTGCTGTAATTTTGAGTGACTAAGCATGTTGTGTGAGGAGAACACAATGATTCTGCTGGGCCCCAAAGTCATTTGGCAGCAAAGTTCCTCCTTTCTGCAAGCATGCACTGGTTTAAACCACTAATGGAACTCTGCATCAAACATAAGATAACAGAAGATGTAGAGCTGGTCCTGCTCTGCAGGCATCTGAACTAGATTTAACCTAGAGGATCAGTGAGAAGCAGCAAAGACGGGCTCTGCAGATGAACTTTACCAGACTTCGGGATGATGCTCTGATCTGGAAGTATGCCTCATGTACAGCTTTAACTATGAGATGGGAACAGCATGAAGACATCTGGTTGACAACAGAGCAACCAAATGATAATGTAGGAAGATGATAGCAACAGCCACACAAACCAGATCCTTTCCCCTGCCCTTCAGTGTCTCTTCTGCTCCAAGCAGAGCCTTCAGTAGTTGCGTGGAGGTTGCAGTTCTGTTTCCAGTGCACAAAGGACAGGTGCAATGGAAGTTCAAGGAGCTGAAGACCAAACTGATAAGACAAATACTCACTCTTTCACAAAATTGTGCAGCTGCTGCCGGACTGACCTCTGAGCCTGGTCAAACAGGATCTGAAAGAAAAGAGAGGGAGAAGAATATAAAATATTTTTGCAACATGGAAACATTGAGGAGTCAGAAAATCCATGAATGCTCTCTAGGACCTTCAGCGTGAGGGACTCAGCGTTACTCCAGGGCTTAGTGGTGTCCATTACTTGATGGCTGTCATAACGGATAATAACTTTTTTCTGTAGCTGCAGCACTCCCTTACAAGTGCAGAATTCCTGCACTGCAGGTTCCACAGCCTGTGCCATGGCTCTGAATATCCCAAAGAGACCTATGCCACCAACATACCTTCACAGAGGAGTGTTTGCAGGGGCAGTTGCCTTCATAGTCCCCACTTTGAACTTTTCCCAAGCCTCGAATTCCTCATTTTGCCAGAGGAGGGCACTGTCACCCCAACACTACACCACGTAGGGAAGGAGACAGGAACAGTCGCTGGAGGTGCATCACAGCCAGCCACACGCCGATGAACGTGGGTGAGAGATCCAAGCACACGGTATAAAGAGACTTAGTTCCTACAACTCTTAAGTTTTACTCTGCTGTCTGTCCCTCACAAAAAAAAATGGTCCCAAGCCACTCTACACCCTCTGCCCATGTCATTTCCAGCCCTCCCCATCTTCCTTTAAGAGATGTTCTCCCCATACCCTCTGCCAGATGTGAAACAGTGGTGTCTGCTCAGCTCCCTCCCATCCATCTCTGACAGGCATGACTACAAATAACTCCATATTTCAGACACGCATGGGGATGACACAGCATTTTTGGCTAATTGGGACCAGATGGGCAGAGGCTCCAGACCACATAGCAACTGCAGCAGGAAGTACACATCGTCCCAGGGTCACAGAGAAAAGCCGTCGGCCACGCTGCAGCTAACAAGAGTGGCCACAAAGAATGGACAGGGACCCCATTTGATTCCACCACCAGGAACACGAGGCCTGGGCACTGGCCCAAAACTCAACGATACCCTGAAACATCGCAGTGCTGGGGTCTGGCATCACTACAGCTCTTTGGCATGAGTAACCCTGGCTCATTTGCTCCAACTTAACACTGTCCTGAGCAGCCAGTTTAACCTAGAGAGGTCCCGGAACACACAACGGTAACGGTGTCTGTCTTCCTGAGGATGCAGTCACCAGGAGCAGCACTTCCCAACCCAGCATCTGGCCTTGTTTTCTCCCTTGAAATGACCAAAGCCCTTTCAGGGGAGGCTGCCTGAGCCCACAGAGCATGAGGGACTGTTCTCAACCAGGCAGTGTGAGGCTGACACAGGACTTCATCAAGGCACCTTCTCTCAGGGAGCAGACTGTACGAAGCCCTTTGGATTAAAACAACCAGCTTTTTTTCCCCTCCTCTTTGTGGCAAGCTTGGATTTCCAGTGGGAGTTTTTTGGGCAGCTTCCCTTGACACCCCACCCACCACCTCTCCTTTCTGCTTCACTACACAGTTCAGATAAGACCCAGAAGTGATGAGCACCTATGGATCTCCTGGCTTTTTCCAAGAGGCAGGAACAGTCATCGTGCATCAGACCATTTACAGTGCCAAAGAGCTGGTATTGCCTAAAGCAGGAGCTTTTTGTGAGGAGGTGGTGGGTTAAGCTTGTCTGGCTGCCAGGTGCCCACCAAGCCACTCTCTCACCACCCCTCCTCAGCAAGACAAGGGGAGAAAATAAGATTTAAAAGTTCATGGGTTGAGATAAGTACAGGGAGATCACTCACCAGTTACCATCACGGGCAAAACCAGACTTGACTTGGGCAAGATTGATTTAATAAATTGCCGATTAAAAATAGAGGATAGTGAGATACAAGAACAAAACTCAAAACACCTCCCCACTAGAGCATGATCCACATTCCCAGCCTGAGCAGTACTCTGTCCACGACACCAAGATCTTGGCAGGCACCGCAGACCTCTGACGTGTGACACACACTCTGACGTGGTCATAAGCTTTAACCTTCTCATGCCCCGTAGTAATCTACTAGCAAAAACACTCTGGTTCATTCCTGACCCTTCCTTCCAGTGCCAACAGACTCACACAAAGATGTCCTCCCTACCTAACATCTCCCACTAGGAGATAAGCAAGTCATGCTTTTGACACTACACAGGTGCACTACTCCAAACAGAATGCAAAGCTGTGTAGAAGCAGCAGCGTTGGCTGCAGGGCCTTAAACACATTCATTATGTGTATGGCTGCAGCCAAGGACAAAGCAAGAAACACGCCAGGACTATAAACAGCCATGAACAGCCTCTAAATATGAACAGATGCAAAGCAAGGGGGAAAGAAAGAAAACCCCAAGACCACCCAGCTTTGTGTTTTTACCAATGTAAATTATTTAGTGCTCCTGGCATCCATTCACTCTCTCCAACAGCACTCCAAGAAGCATTGGCCTGCAACTTTTCCCATGGAGCAGCTTCCCCAAGTGATCTTTGGGCATTGACAGTGTTTCCCTCCACTCATGATACCATGCAGGGATAGACAAGCAGCAAGAAAGCCATCTGGTTCCCACCTGCACCTACATCTGGAAAGTTTCCACCATTGGTTTCTGCCACGATGACACATTTGCTTAGGATCAGGGAAAGGAAGGGACACTATTATGTCGTACTCAGGACTGCAGATGAGTACCCTGGGACATTCCAGGGAAGAAAAATCAAACCACACAGCTAAGGAACGGGGCTTCCTCAGCTTGATAAATAGCAAATCCGGGCTACACAAAGCTACAGTGTAAATGGGAACCAGTGCGACTGAAGGGCTTCACAAAAGTGCAGGCTGTTCCCTGTTGTGTGATGACAAGCAGATACCACGCTAGGCAGTGCTAGTGTGGAGCACCTACGTCCACCTTACCATTCCTGCCTGGAAAACTCAGCTCCTGGCTGGTGCCCTAGGGTGCTGCATTGAAAGAAATGAGCAAAAACCTGCTGAGCACTCAGTACAAAGGACACACTGAGCAAGGTCCCAGGCCAGGCAGATCACCCTGGAAGTAAGATACTGCCCTTGCCCTTCTGTGGTATTCAGAGAGGCTCTGCACACCAGCATCGGGCCGGGAGAAGGACGGATGCTTTGAACAGCACGAGCGAAGCATTTACAGCAGGTGTCTGTAAACAGGGAGGCAGTCTGCGAGCAGGGCGCTTCCAGGCCTATGTGCAATGCTCTTCTGCCATGGCACATGTTTGTTCTCATGCTGCCTAGGAAGAAGAATTAACTAAGGATTCAGTCCAGGTCTAAAAATCAGACCTCATAAAACCACTCCTTACTGAGAGGGAATTGAGCTTGTGGTGATCACATAACCACTATTCCTATGCCTGTGGTACAGGGACATTTCTAGTTGGAATTTTAATTTAAATATAGCTGTATCAGAACAGGAGAACTGCACACACAAGGAAGACAGGCCACATACATCCGTCTCCTGCTCTGTCAATACTCCTCTCCCTTGCTCCTGTTACTCACGCACAGAGCCCCACACCACTGTGACGGTGCCCTTCCCTCCAGTCTGCACCGATTCCTACAGAGCAAGCCTGGGGCAGGGACTGCCAAGTGGTCTGTGAGGGGATACCAGGTAATGAATATGCCCTTCCTGCCAGCAGCATCTCTGCTGAGAAGCATCCTATAATAACAGCATTACTTTTATTGCTGCTTCATTAATTTTGCCAGGCAAGATCACCAGGGGAATATTTTCGAGTAGGTGCTCCATTCAATTTTCAACACAAAATAAATAGAGTTTCAAATATAAAATCATCCCTTGGCTTTTTCTCCTTTCCCAGACATACTTGGAACAAATAATTTGTTTTAAGATTTTCCAGACCAAATATCACCCCACCCTCTCTCTTAGCTTCCACCAAGACACGAGAAGTCCAGCCTATGACTCACACACATCTGTGCCTGAGGAGGGTCAGCATGGAAGAAGGGAGTCAACACAGCTCTCGCTCAGCCGCAAAAGGCTAGATCCTACATTTCACTTTCCCAGCATGGGCTTCTGAGGCAACAGGATAAATCCAAACCTGTGTTTGACAGGGGGCTTTGGAATTTCACACCCCAAGAAATGAAAGGAAGTTCAGTGGCCCAGGATGTTATTCCTGGAACTGCAAGCCTAAAATCAAGACACAGAATATCAGAGATCCAAAGGGATGCCACTACTACAGCATTCCCACATGATTCCCTGCAGAGCTTACAAGAGAAGAGGAGATCCCCCCAGGCTCCAAAGCAAAGCAGAAGCTAAAAAGAAGTGAGATTGCCTGGCTGTGGACTGCTTCTCTCAGTACTTACATGCACGAAGTTCAGACGTAGGACATCACAGCTGCACACAGGAATAGTGCTTGAGTGGAGATTAAAGGTAGGCAACAGCGTTTGTGGTAGGAATTTGTTAGGGAGCAGCAGAGGCCATTGGACCAGGAGCTGAGGGGGATAATGCAGCTGGCAGGGGCCCCACCAGCCAAGGCTCCACCACACCACACCAAGAAAGCGGGGCAGGTCCAGAGATGGCGGCCAGATTCAACCAAGAGCCCAGATCATCAGGTAAGTTTGTGGCCATGAGGTATGTCTGAGGCCAAGCTGCGAAGTTGGTCCACATATCAGGGTCAGGCCCAGAGACCGCCAGGCAGATCCATGGTGACAAGGCAGGTCCAGAATCAAGCTGGAAAAATCAGTCTGTAAGTTGGGAGCACCAAGGTCCACAGCTGAGTATGGCTGTAGCTGAGCTGGAGACCTTCAAACCAAGACTGAAGGCCCTGGGTGGGCTTTAAATGGAGTGCCCGGGCCCACGGGTGGAGGGTGTCATGGAGGCCCCAGGTGAAGCTGGTCAGGGCCATTAAGGTCTGTTAGTGCACTGAGGGACATAGCCTGAGGGGAGATCAAGATCAGTAAGCAAATCAGCCATTCTCCTGCAACAACTGGCCCCAGCTGATGAGACAGAGGGTGTGGAGCTTCCACTGCAGCTGCCTGACATATGGACAAAGGCAGTTCTCCCCTCTCCAGCTCTGCAATTCACTACCCCAGCCACAGCGGTCATGAGCTGGATGAGTCACATCTCTGCGCTTATCTCCCTCATGGCCAGCGCGGAGGCCTCGTTCTCACCGACATCCCCAGAAACAGTCTGGGGACTGGTTTATGTTGCCTTTAAATGAGGGTTGGTTGTCTGGTGGCCTGGGAATCAGAGCCTGATCCTTTTATCCAGTCGCAAGAACCCTGTCCCATCGGCAGTCTCCCAAAGTGGGGGCACTGCAGCATGTCTGTGAGAGGAGGCGGCAGCTACAGCCATGCCGGTGGGGCTGGCCGATCAGCTCCAGGGCTGCCCAGACCTGATTCTGTTGGCTATCTCTGAGCATCTGCTGGGGACCAACAGTGACCCCCCCTCCCCGGCCTGCAGAAGGTGATCAGCCACAATCTTTATGTCAGCCTTCCTGTCAGACACCCTGCTCCCCAAAGATGGCCCATGCTGCTGATAAGCCCCTCCTCATACATGGCCCTGTCAGGACTGCAGTGGCTGTGGCAGTCTGTCCTGGCCTCTTCACCTCTTCTTCTTCTCTTCAACTACCTGTCCTGCTGCAGCGTTGCAAAGAGGTTTTCCAAGACCTGGGTGCTTGCTTGTTCTATGGCATGTCTACCCAAGCTGAGGGCAGGGTGTGCCTGACAGAGCTTTGGAAAGAGCACGTAAATACCACTGCAGCTGCTCAAAATAACAAAATAAAACTCAACAATGACAGCATACTGCACATTTTCCCCTGATTTCATATTCCTACAGTTTATTCCTCTTTCATTGCAGCTTCTAGCAGCTAAATACAGTAACCTAAGGGGCAGGAGGGCCAGGCAGAATTCAAGCATCCTTTGTTTGACAGGAGATGCTTACATTACTTTTATTCCTGTCTGGCTATATGATTTGGTCCTACATCTCTTAAGCAATGGCTCACCAGATAAATGCCACCCATGAACAGCATTCCATCTGTGATGCCTTTGTAATACAGCTCACGTGAGGATTTGTGCTCTGGAAAACAAGCCAACGCTACTCCTATTACACAGTTGGACGTCAACACTGCCTAACCCTAACTTCTGAACCAAGCTGAAGTTGAGTGTCTCTCACAAAAAGCTCAAGAGCTCCAGTTTGTGCTTAGGTCAAAGGACATTTGTTCCTGCCCCTTATATATTATTGAAGCTGCTTCTCTCCCGTAACTAGAAAGTGGACATCCTAAGATATTCTAGAAACTGTCAAAACCCTAGTCTTTCTGAAACCCAGAATGCAGCACTGAGCTCGTGTTAATTTCTAGACTGGTATCAAACTTCAAGAGCAGCAGCTCGTTGAAGTCTTTTGGGCTAGTACAATGTCATTGCACTAGGACACAATGGCAAAAACTGTGAAGCCATTGAGATGACATAAAACATCTCCCCTGTCAGATGGTAATTCTGCATCCACAAATGATATCCCTTACCATGGTAGCTTAATGCACCTGGACCCTTCCCAAGTGCTGTAAGAAAATACAGGTGGTCCACCCGACCCTGTGGAGAATACGCAGCTTGGAAGCACTCTCCACTTTCACTTCCGTCTTCCTTCCCCCTGAACTCCACCACTACCCTCCACCCACGACATCTGCCATCTGCCTCACCGACTCATCACAGCTTGGGTGGCTTTTCTTCTTGTCAGCAGGAAATGCTTTACGGCTCGCTCAGCGTAGCTAAATCTCCCCTGCAAGCTGCTACTGCTCCTGCTGGAGGACTCCTGTGATGTAGCTGCAGTGATTTATGGCAGACAGGAAAGCTTAGGACTTAATGAAACCCAACACAGCGCTGTCTGGAGTAGTACTGATGAGGGCAATGTTAATGTTACATCTTCCGAGCTGGAAAATACCTGGTGCTGCTGAAAATGCACTTAAGGGGCTTAGCCAGGGTAATCCTATCACAACAGCACTTTCACTTGCATCCTTTCACTTTTCTTATATTTCCGATCACATAGAGAGAGGGAACTGCATGGGAAAGCACCTTGATGTGTAAATGTGATAAGGTTGTGCTGCAGATCCTGGTATTTCCTTCCAAGACATGTGTAGGGCAACAGGCTGGTGGGAAAACTGCCTCCCATTCTTTGGCAGAGCCAGGGATTATTGCATCCCTACATTCACTGCCTCTTGCCCTTGTATAACCTGGAGCCTCCCCTTCCCTAGTTTCTTGAAAGTGGATGCTGACAGCCTTGAACTATCTATAAGTTGTACATCTCTTAATGTGGACTGCTAGTCAGCACCAAGAGGTTGGCATGGAGCATAGCCAGTTGTGTCTGCTCTAAACGTCTACGGAGAGGATTACCCTTACTTCACAAGGGCTGACTAGGGACGTGACTGCACTAGAAAGAACCGGACCTAAAAGCAGCACAGGGAACTGACCTAATCAGTTTTGGGGGAACAAAATCCACTTCAAGTCTAGGGTTTAACAGTCTTTGGCAACGGGGTGAAAAAAACCATGTGAGCTTCTGCAGTGCTGTAATTCCAAACACCATTGCCCAGTGTCAGTGTAAATCCAATAGCCCATAATTGCCAGCTACCGCCCTAGAACTGATGGCAACTTTATGCTCCTTTACCTGCGGGGATACCTTGTTACACTCAGGTACTCAATTACATTCATCAGATTCTGTACAAAGAGGGAAAGGTTGTTTTCTCACATATAATGTTCTGATAGATTGCTATGCCTTTCAACCCGTTTCGTGTTTTAGGGAGGGTGGTAAGGAGGAGGAAGGAGGCAAGCAAACAAACACACAGGTTTTGGAGCTGACAGCACAGCATCTGTCTGCAGACAAGCAAGGAGCATTTCCAGTACAGAAGAGCTTGGCAAGCCACAGTCAAAATCTATTCACTCCAGTGTGGTATGTAGTGAGGAGGAGGGGTCACAGGGGAGACTTCAGGCCCTTGAGCAAAATTCCAGTTCATGCCACTCAGGCTTATGTGAAAGGAAATGGTTCACTCCAGCGAGCTGTGCAGGAAGGCTGCTGCAAGGCTCTGGCATCCCTGCCTGCCACCCACTGCTCAGAGGCCTCACAGAGGTAGCTGGAAACTTGTTCCCTGTCATGGCTCATGCACCTCTAACCAGCGCATGGAAGCTCGTCTGATGAGGCAATGGGATACAGCATCCTTCAGAGAGTTCAGCTGTGCCCCGTGCTGCAAAGACTGCCCTTGCCAGAGAACGGGCAGGGGAATTTCTGCAGAATGTCAGCTCATTCTGTGTTGAGACGAAGGCTCCTGGCAGGCAGGGGAGTGATAGAACAGAACAGTACAAATAATGGGGCAGACCATAACATTTATTGGAGGGAAGTGCTGTGGGATATTTAAGTGTTTATGCAGCGAGGGGAAGACCCCTCACTCCCGCAGGTTCTCAGGTACAAGGAATTTTTCAGCAGTAAGATTTCATTTTCACTCGGGGGTAGGAAGTGCAAGCTAACGCTGCAAAGGTGTCCAAGTGCCTCAGTTTCACTGAGTCCAGTGGTACTTGGAGAACTAAATACTGCTGAGACCCTGTACCTCTGCCCTGCTTGTGTTTGGTAAAGAGCCAATTACGCTAAACACTGTACTTTTACAAGTACTGGAGGTAATGGCTGATGCTTTTAAATTCTTAGCACAACTGACAAGTACAGGACTCCGAGAGTCAACAGGGAAAGGTGGGGCCTTTTGCTTTTGGAACATGGGGAGGAGTCACAGTCATTTCTCATTAGGAAACTCCTGCATGAACTGAAATTTTGGGTCTAGGATGCCTGAAGCTGGAAACCCTTACCCCTTAGATATGTAATATAGTGTTAGTACAACTGAGAATCAGACCACTGAATTGCTGTTAGAAAAGATGAGTACAGGAATTCAGCGGACCTACACACTGCCATGACTGTTAGGAGAGGGAAATGACAGCCCCCTAAAGCAAAATACAATATGCATCCAGACGCAGTGCAGCCACCAAGAGAAATACGTGCACAGCACCCTGCCTTGAATCTGACTCCGAGGTGCCATGGCAGCCAGCAGGACCTCTGGCTTTTCTGCCGATGCTGCTACCGACATCTGCAGCTGCAGTGATGCTTCAAGAGATCAGCATTGTAACACCAGTAGGAAGCTCTTTTTCGAGCCACTAAGCATACGTTTCTGAATGGAATATCCTAGGAAGCCAATTGCCCAAGATGTTGGAAGGCCACTTTCCTTCGAGCAGCAAGCAAAATCAGCCTCCCAGGTAAGCAGTTGGCATGTTACAGAAACACATCCTCTGGAGCTGCTGGACAGTGCCATTCTCCAGCTCACTAGTCAAATCAAACACAACCAGCTAGAGACATTAGTTTCTTGACCTCTTACTCAATCATTACCTACATCAGTTTGTCTGAGCCATCTAACCTTTCCTGTCTCCTCTACAAAGCCATCCCCATGGCTGCCCAAGCAAGCCAACAGTCAACATGACCAGCCAAAGACAGGAGCCCAAACTTCTTAAATACTTAACGGGGAGAGGCAGTCACCTCCAGAGCACAGTTCAGGGAAGCCTTGGACCGTAGCTTCATGAACCTTTTCAGCCAGCACAAGCTAGCACTGCCGTCAAGAGTTCGCTGTTTGTGTGGTTGCATTGTGAAATGGCTTTAACTAGCTAAAAACCCGGCTAGTTTGGGCACAGACCAGTGCCCTCTGCAGCTGGATGACCCCCTGAGCCAGCACTAGGCTGTCAAGGGTGCTGGAAAAAGTTAAAAATGGAGAGAAGGCAAGAGGGGTGGCAGGACTGGCTCCCTCTGTGGTATGGCCAGTCTGTGCTGGCTGGAAGAGGTCATGAAACTGCTTAGACTAAAGCAACTCCCGAGGGAAGCCAGTCTCCTAACTGGGAACTAACCCAGAAGGTGCGAGTGCTTTCTGCACTGCTGGCACTTGGTCCTGCAATGGTCAAACAGCTTTATAATTTGGTTGCTTTGCTTTCTCTCACCAAGCCAAAGCAAGAAGCACAAATCTGAATGGGGAAGGGACAACGCAGAATTGCTCCCTGCGCTGTTTGCTGAGCAGCCTGCTGACTGTGGCTGAAACCCTCCACAGACACTGTTCCTCCTGGAGCGGTCTGCTGTCTCACACAAGGTCTTACTCAAATTTCATTGTCAGACAGGGGCCCAACGCTATTTCCAGTTATATCAGTGTAATCTCCTAGAAGTCTGTGTGGCTGAACAGAATTTGAATCCCAGCATCTTTAATCTCAGTATTAAACCTGTCCTCTTTTCCCTCTGTCTGTCTACCCTTCCTCGGTTGCATCCCTTTCTACAGTTTGGGCAAAAATTCCATCACCTGAGGTGTTGATTCATCTTTCTGACAATCCTGGTATTTACCTGGCACAAATTAGCAGAGCTTCTGTTAGTCGTTAGGCTGTGCGTCCTCCCAGCAGCCCCTCAGAGACAGCAACGCACTTGAAATGCCTTTTGCAGATATGGAAGCTGAGACATAAATGTACAACAGTCCAGATCCATGAAGGTATTGAGGTTTCTAACTTCTATGCATGCCTTGACATGAGTAAGGCATTAACCCAAATGCATGTGGCTAAAAGCACAAAAAAAGACAGAGGACACTGACTCCAGCTCTTCTGAACTCAACTCTCTCTTTTGGCACCTGTCCTCTAAGGCTACTTTGATGTTTTTTCCTCCTTGTGCACTAAAAGGAAGGTGGGAACGCTCTGGAGCTCATTTTTCTCATCTTCTACATTCAAGCGGGTTTTATGCTTGGATTTTGCTGAACTAGAGTCAGGACATCTCTGGGCCGCGTGCTCTAGCAATAAAATTATAGAACAAGCTTTTCCAACCAATTTTTTTGGGCTATATTCCCTTCTTTTTAACTTGTTCCAGTTGTACATACTGTCCTGGCCACACTCCTGGAGTAAGCACTGACAACTGTTTCATAGCTGAGATCCTCGGACATGGATGAGCCAAGATACACACATACACACACGCACAGGCACACACAAAGGAGAGCACAGAAGGCACTAAAAATAACTCAGCTAATCGAACAGCCATCGGAGCGGGCTCGCAATGCAGCAGCCATTCCAAAGCCATTTCCTGGAGGTGGACTCACGCTGCTGTGCACCAAGGGAGGAGGGTGCTCTCCAAAGGCTAGGGGGAGGGAGGATTTAAGCACGTTTCCCCTTGTGCACGCAGCTGGTGGCAGGGAAATACTGCCTTTTACAACCCCTGAGTCACACCCCTGCTGCACAGGGTGGGGTGCATGGGAAGGGTTACACCGCATCGGCTGGGGAGCTGACAGCTCTGGGAAGGGTCCTGCTGCTTATTAGTTGGCCGAGGCAAGAGCCATCCCAGAAGTGCCACTGTTGGCAGAGACCGGGGATCCAGGGGAAGCTGAACAGCTGGAGTAAGCGGAGCTTGCAGACAGCATTCTGCATCTAGGTTTGTGCCTGGGACTGCTTCCCCACGGCTGGGCTGCACAGGCTCCTCAGCCCAGCCCCTGTCAGTGCAGCTGTGATGTGATCCCCGGGAGTGAAGGGGTAGCTCCTCAGGGGTTCATATGCTCCTTGGCAAAAAGGCCTTACATTTTCAGAGGGGATTTGAGCAGCATCAGAAAATCAGGGTTTGACTTTCTCTGCTTTGACACAAACACACCTTTTCTCCGATGCTCACACTGGTTTATTCACTCTCTCCCCACCAACAACATTGCTGTACAGCTGGTTGACTGTTCCCAAATACCAACAGTCCTAGGAGAGCTGCGTGTGCAGTACCTCTCTTCCCTGTCATTCTTTACTAGGAAACAGTCTTCCCACCTGCTTCATGAAATAATTAAATGGACTTGATGCAGCTTCTTCTCCAGCTGCACGTGGTTAACTTGCATCCCAAAGCAAGCACTGTGCCTAATGTACTTTGACAGAGGCATCGTGGTATAAAAGTGGGTCACTCCAGTGCTGCCACCCTGAAGCTTCCTTCACTTTAAAGCACTTGTGCTTTAAGCTCCTACTGAGTTACAGACTTAAAATTGTGCATCTGGCATTGAGCCACCAAGCATGAAGCACCTTTCTCTTCTACGAGGTTTACAGATGCCATGGCTGGATGTTTGGGATGGAGGAAGGGGAGATTCTGACTCCTTGGGCTCTGTTAGTGAGATACAGTCAGCTCAGGAGAATAGCCATTGTCTGGGCATTTCCACCGCTTCATCTCAGTGTAGTGTTAATATGTCCTGTGTTATCCTTAAGCACAGAGCTACACACAACTCACTGAGTCTGCTTCCAGCATCAACTGAGCAATGCAGTCCTTTTGGTTTGACCCATTCGCAGCCTTGCCGGTGTCCTAAGGTCACAAATTTGAGTGCCAAGCTTCAGAGTGTATTCCAAATCTGCAGCAACATGGTTATACACGCAAGCTGTTAACAGTCAGAGTCCTGAGTTGTCAGAGCTCCTCAAGACCCTG
This sequence comes from Balaeniceps rex, assembly GCA_013401315.1. Taxonomy (NCBI): domain Eukaryota; kingdom Metazoa; phylum Chordata; class Aves; order Pelecaniformes; family Balaenicipitidae; genus Balaeniceps; species Balaeniceps rex. The sequence continues at coordinate 68,237 of VYZW01044609.1, read as the reverse complement.
TCCGTCCTCACTACAAAATCCTGTGCTATCCGAAAAGAAGAAGTGTGAGACCTTTGTGAGCTCTCCTCTTCCTTTGACGACGGGACCCTTCTACGTATTTGTTGTACATCTCTGATCTGAAATGAGCCAAAAGGCACCCATGCAACAGCACATACCCTTTCACTAAGTGGTACCTCCTCTGCAAGCCCGTGGAAATCCCATTTCCTAGCGTACATGATGCATCAGGACTGATCATTGTGAGTACACAGACTCACAGCTCATCCAATTCAATACTGTTGCAAGAGGCAACAACTCCCAGCCCTTTGCTGCTCTCTTGGCTACGCAATGTGCAGGGAGTGGAACCTGGAAGACACTCCCTTCATGGACCCCGCCTTTGTGCAGTGTCCAGTAAGCCAAACACAGGAGACCATTAATCAGTGCCTTGAGAAAGAGGTCGCCATCAGCACACAAAAAGACAAGAGGAAGCGGCATCTTACCATGTGATAGTTAATCATTTCCTGCAGGCTGTCTCCAAATTTGTCGAGGCACTCCTGCAAAAAAAGGTGAAGAGAACTGGCAGTGAATAGAAGCAGCTGCCCTTCATTCCCAGGGGTTCAACGTCTGAGAGAGACTCTCATTAAGCCACTGAAGAGCAACCCTGTCATTTGGCAAGAAGGCATTTCAAAAAGGTCTGACACTGAAGTCATAAGCTCCCTGTCCTTTCCAGTTTAGTGCTGAAATCAACATGTCAGTTGTCGCTTGTGTAGGCTGGTTACCTGCATTTCCTAAACAGCTGGTGCTTACTGACCTAGATTCCAAAACCTTGCCAGCACTGTGGCTTCTTAAAACTCCAGTTCTCCCTGCAAACAATGAATCTCACTCTGATCTTTCAGCATTGCATTATCAGATGGTCTCTACATTCCTCCAAAAATTAAATCTTACTAAATGGCTACTTAAACAGCATAAGGGTCTTGGACGTACGGTCCACACACAGCATCAGGAAGCTTAACACTCCCCAGCCCTCACTGTGTCCCATGCTCCATCCCGCAGGATGACTTACCGAAATCATTTCATCCTTCTTGCACTGCTGCGACAAGTCCCGGACTCCGCTGACAAAGTGCTTGTTCGTGGTGATGTAGGCTTTGCCTGCTTCAATCATCCCACTGCATAGCTTTACCAGCTGCACGAGGAGAGAGGTGTGAGCGGACAGGCAGCTGATCACATCAAACTGAATTGCAACCAGGCTGGTTTTAATCTGCACCAACACTACAGCCCAAGCCCTTTAGAACAGGATGCCATTCATGTTCCTGGCATGGCTACACTAGCAACCCTTACTGCACGTGGCAGAAACAGGGATGCAAATCACACTTCTCAGGGTATGGCATGCTGTCAACATCTCACTTGTCACTTAATAACAGTTCCAGGCTATCCCCTGAGGACAGATGAATCAGAGCAGCCCATTTCTTCCAGTGGGTTTCTACTGTTCCTTCTATCCTGAGGCATCGGGACTGCAGTAAAAGGAACCTGATCACACAGCTTGACTGGGGAGAGGTAAGACTCCTTGGCGCTGGCTGGAAGTGATAAGCTGTCTGGAATCTCCCTGCTGGGAGTATGCTGCTCTTTGGGATTGTCAAGTCTCTGAGCCCAGCTGGCTGTTCCGTATCCTTGCGGAGACTTGTCTTGCTGTTACGTTGGAATGAAGGGGAGCCAGCATTCAGCAGCCTCACGTTTTTGTATCATGTTTTCCTTAAATCAACTGACCAGGACTGCTTAAGCCCTGTCTGCTGTGTGCAGCCAGTGAAAATCTATGTTCCCTCACACGCAGGTTAAAGCATCAAGACTGTAGATAACTATGAATCAATTCCCACAATTCTGCAGCCCAAGGAAACTTTGCTGGTGCCCTGTGAGGGATTACAGCACGTATCTCTGGGCTGCCTGTGACTTAGTACAGTCTTTCTGATGGACCTGGAAGGAGTTTTGTTCAGAGAAACATTAACAACTTTAAGGAAGCTACACATGCTCCGATTCTCATCACCAGCCTTGTTATAGTGAAGTTACCTGGAACTTGCAGCAAAATGGGGTGGCTTCCTCATGTGGAATTAGTTTGCTGCAGCACAGGTATATATCTCCAGACAGCCTTTCTTAACTTTTGATAATTTAACAGCTGCAGGGAACATTCCCAGACTTCCTAGCCACAGCAAACTGCCTTAGCATGCCTGGAACTGGCTGTAAAGACCGGAGCATTAGCTGAGCCAGAATTCCTGGCCATTAGCCTATCTCCTTGCAGCCAAAGCTCCTTGTAGAAGGTTACTGTAAACAACCTAAGATAAATCCATAAAGCAAAGGCCCAAGAGATTTGCAACTGTAATGGCTGGCCATTGAGCACAATTTTTTAATTTTTTGGTTGGTTGGTTGGTTTTTGGATTTTTTTTTTAAATCATCACTGTTCTAGGCTTTTTAACTAACTGAAAAACTTTAGCTGCTGATAATGAATGACACTTGGAACTGAAGTTTTCCATTCTCAAAATCCAGGAGCCTTTTTAGGGATATTAATCTTACTAATGAAAAATGGCTTTTAAAATCTATCCCTATCAACCAGCCTCACCTACAGGCTGGGAATGAGCAGCTCTCAAGTTTGGCTTGGTGCCAAAGCCCCGCTGAAGCATGGTGTGCTGGGTTTGGGCTTGGTGCTTGTTCTATTTATGCAGCCGCAAGGCTTTGAGGGCTCATCTATATGCACACATTGCAGAACAAGCTTGCTTGCCTCTGCAGTTCTGTAAAAATATATCTGAGTGTATCTGAATGTATATATATATAGTCGCATGTGGTATATCTGTATATATACATACATACACTATATAGTATATACAGTCTTCGCTCTTTCACACTCACATCTGTCACTCTCCTGTCCACGCCATCTGACAGAACAGCAATGGATGCTAGCAGACTTGTACTATCCCATCCAAGCCCAGAGAAGAAAAGCAAACAGATGCAATTCCTGTCACATCTGGAGCCCAGACGTACACTAGGGGTTTGGACAGATCCTCTGGAAAGGAAATCCAGCCTATTCTGCAACGTGGCGGTTTCTAGCATACCTGTGTGCAACCTCTTGTGGCCACGGCTGTGTTACTAGTAGCTGAAGGCCATTCAGCACAAGCACGCTCCCAAGGGGAGCAATGATGGCTTTGCAGATGGAGCACAGGACGGAATGAAGGAGATCTTTTTGAAACAGCCCAAATCTCTGGTGTTCCCTTGGATTAATAATTTACACTGCCCTTCACCCCCATTTGAAACAGGTGTTAAAAGGCTAATCATTTATAAACTAAGTGCTCAGGGGCACGGTAAAAGGCAGAGAAGCAGAGTCAGTCCTTGCCAATTTGCTGCTCTTAAAGAACTAGTCGTGCCAGCAATTTGGGTACCACTGACCAACATTTACACCAAGCCCTAGAAAGGCTGCCCTGGGCATCCACCCAGCTGGTACACAGGAGAGGAGCTGGGCCATTCCACGCTGATTTATTAGGAATGGGGGTGATTGAATCTTGTCCAAAGTAACCCTCAGAAAAACTAATTTGAACTTCAGTGGCTCTTCAGATGCAAACTCCAGCCTCACTTGCCCTGGACTCAGACCTGATAAGCCTGTTGCTGCCAGTGACTGAGCCAACACTTTGCATGCCTGGTCATCTCCGCAGCCAACAGGGAAATGATGCACGCAAACAGAATGACATGTCCACCCACTTTGCATGAGCAGAATATCACCCCATAACTGCTGTCAGGGAAAGACCAAAATCGCACGAGGCTATTGTTTTAATGCAGTCCTCACCTAAAGGAGCTCAAATCAATTTGCAACAAAACACTGAACAATAAAAAGCTAAGAGCCCTGAACAGCTCTTGTACTTCCAGCCTGCCCTCCTCGCTCCAGGACTGTTCCTGGCACACCAAGTCGTCTTGGGGGGGCACTGACAGCTGTAGTGCCAGAATCAGAGCAAGTTTTGCCCCATGTTTTGTCTTTAAAGCCTTACCCTCTTCCACGGAGGAAAGCAGATAACCTAAATCCCTTTGCAGCTTTCACCAGTGAGACTAGTTAGCTTGTGCAGATAACCATTCCAAGCAGCTTGAGTAGTAAATAGGCTTTATAGAACACAGCTTTGCCTAGGGCTTGTGACTTCAACAAAGCCCATTTCTCCATCAGACACAGGAGTTTTATCCCTTGCTAGCTTTGGGAAATCTCACAGATAAAAAGCCAGCAGCTCTTCTGGCTCCTCTTCTTCATTTCTCCCTGTTCTCGTTTAGAAACAACTTGGCTGATGTCTCAGACATCTGGAGGAGTGCGGGTGGAAAAGCCGCCTTCCATCATAAAGCCTCTGACTTAGATCTAAACTACCAACTGGATGTAAAGAATCACCAGCAAAATGCAAAATGGCCAAACTGGTCCCTGAGAGGATATTTCCAGTGTCAGATTACAGCAGTGTCACATAGCCTGGCTGAACATCAGACAGCAACCACCATCATCAGTCTGAATCTGGCCCCTTGTTTACCTGCAAGTGTCCTTACACCCCTGAGCTGACGCAGTGGTTCTTGTGCTGTGCAGCCATGTAACGGCCCATACACCACCCAGGTTAATAGATGGTGGAGAGGGGAAACAGACAGCACTGAAAGAACTTGCCACAGCAGGAGAAGCAGTGTCACTGCCCTGAGATCCAGGACCAGAACAGGAAAGCCATCATTCAGCATTAGGAGCCGAAGTCTGGACCTTTTGTCCTAACTCCTTTGGCAGTCACAAAGGAGCCTTGACAGGTACCTGTCAGTAGAGGGAGACATGGTCCTGTTGACAAGCCCAGTGTATTATACATTGGTTTCCTGACCTGGAAACTGAGACCGGCTCACTTTTTAGAGGAGACTGGTGGGGCCATATTCCTAAACAGGAACTCATCAGTCCCTCTTCAAACCAATGCGCTAAGCTGCCCCATCTTACCTTGTCAAGCTTTGCCTCTATCTCCACCACATCTGTTTCCACTTCATCAATGGTTGCCCTGCAATGACAACAGCAAAAAGAAATAATTAATTGACTGCTTATGATGATTGGGAAAGAAGCCAGAAAGTACCAGATCAGTAAAGATCAGAGAGCCGATGGTATGTGTGCTGGTGGTGGACAGGAGGAGGGGTTCACACTTCCCACTTTGGAGTTTCCTGCTGCTACGTAAGCTCGGGACTTAGTTACTCAGGAGAAGGATCACGCCTCATCAGGAATGAATTCCACAGGGCTGGGAAAAGAGATAGAGATTATGCTCTTTTCTGTCAGTGCATTGGAGAAATTCAGGTGTGCAGTGGTAGTCGTACACAGCAACCTCATTTAGTGGCCTTGTTCTGATTCTGCAGGCAATGTTGTTAATTGGTAGTAATGCTAAGTGACGCAGGAATAACCATTGTTACACCTTAGCCATCCATTCACATCAGGCACAAATTGCTTGCTTCGGTACCACCAAAGCCCATTTTCGAGGCTATAACTGTGCCTGAAGTGCAGCCACATGGTGAATTACGTCCTTTGAACCTTAGGAACCACCACTCAAGCAGAAACACATCTTGGTCCTTTTGCCGCTGAACACCGTAAGTCTCTTTCACACATGTGGGGCTTTGCCTGCACACAGATAAATCTGCTCCATGATTATCAGATCTGTTTTCTTTCCACGTCACTGGGCAGATGTGACAGTAAGAGGCTAGTAGAATCCAGCTGCAGAGGTCACCAGGCTTCCCTCACAAAGAGAAATATTAACGTGACATCAGCCATTTGCAAGAGGCATTCCCAGACTGAGGCATGTGGTATGAAACGACTTTTTTGAGGTCAGAGTCCATCAGCAAGCACTGTAAACCTGAGAGCGCTCCCTCGCAGAGCTGCTCACTGCTCTGTGATGTCTATACTTGGACAGTTGTTTCTTTAACCACACACCTGGAAATGTGATAAGCCTCATGCCACCCTTATGCACCAAGGATACGCAATCCAAATTTCACTGCAAGGAGCTTCTTAAGTTTGTGGGCTTGTAATTTAAAAGGTTGGTTCCTGAAATATTACACTCAGGCTTTAAAAAATCCAGCACTGAACATGTGCCAGCTGAAAGAACAGTAGGGGAGAGATGTGACTTAGAGCCACATGAACCTATACTGCTATCTCAGCAAAAGCACAGGACACCCACAAACCAAAGGGAACAGCAAAAGTCCTGAAGAAACCATTAGAGAATGTAGTTACCCTGTGCCTCTGAGGTTCTTGGTGTCTTCAGTGAATTAGTGAATGATGAAGATAGAGACTGTCTTCACTAAGGGGCATGCTTCTAAGAGAAGGAAGGATAAATTTAAGAGGAAAGCCCAAAAGGTCACAAAGCTGGGGTCTAAATCTAAATGTCTGCCAAGCTGAGGAAGGGTTCAGGCCAACAGCACGGCAGTTGTATGTACCTACAAAGATTACACATAACCAAAGTAGCACAGCACACCCAGTAACATCTATTCCAAGCATTCTTCAATGGGAAATACGTATAATACCTTACACAGGTGTGTGCAGTCCCCATCTGTAAGCTATGAGACAGCCAACATTTGCTACAGTCCTGTGTAATCCAGGTGGAGCAAAGAGAAGAGACACTGTCCTCACACAGTACTGGAGTAAAACAGAAGACCAAATGTTGTCACGTCTGTCCCTAGCATCCAGGAGATCTTCAGCAGCTTCAGACAAACACCGCAGGAGAGAGCAGCTTTTCTACCCATGCACACCCTCCAGAGCCTCATGTGGGCTGTGAGCAGCTGGCTGACTGGGACATCCTGCGCGGTACGCTCTTTGATTAATGACAACAAAGGCCAGGTAGTGTCATCTGACCGTGGGAACTCCCCTCCCCGCACGCCATGCCTGGCCTTTCCACATATCTCTACTTCAAGAAGGTGGCACGTACTGATAACAAGGTGGAGCAGAGCAAAGCCCCTTCTGGCACCATTGAATCTCAAGAAGTTGGAGCTGGTAGGAGAGCTAGGAGACATTGACGCACCACCCTGCGAACTGGAAGGCTGGAAAGGCTAAATAATGCATTGGCCGTCCATGAAAAGTCAGTGATGGAGAGTGACAGATTAGCACCCTTTCCCAGCAGACCCTCAAACTTGTCTGTTACCTTTGCTGGGGGCGATGGAAATCAACTTTTTTCCTGTTGGGCCGCCTGATCACTCTGTCCTTGACAATATTCAATAAAGCAGCTTTTACATCTCAGTTCAGATTACGATTTGCATTGAGAATTAAGACTCCTCTCTCCCTAGTGTCTTTTTAAAGAGAATTCCCTGTAAGGAGTTGGTTTTCCAAGTCCTAGGCAGTTTGGAAATCTCCAGTCCCTTTTGGCTGCCTTTTCCCAGTAGCATGTGAGGAAGGGAACACTTAGAAGCAATGAAGTTGCTTTGGAAAAGGAGCGCCCAGGAGTACAAGGTCTCTGGGCAGGGATTCTCTCTCCTCAGGACTGCACACCACTTAGCACAGCAGTGCCCTGTGCATCCTGGGGCCTCTGTTAAAACATCAGCATAAAAAGGTTAATCCTTTCTATGCTCATGATTTGCTGACTTGTGAAAGGAAGGTCCCTTCTGCTGCCTTGAGACTTCAGATGTTTTTACTGACATCCACACAGATACTCGCAGACCAGGAGCACTGGATGCCTTGACCATTTGACATACCCTCCTAGTAGCGGCACTAAACCCTCAAAAAACGTTTGCAAGATATTCTTAATTACCCGGAGGTGCTCACTGGGAGTTCCCAGTCACACAACCTAATGCATAGCTGCTTGTGGTCACCTCTTACCTATGTGCTACAACAGGTCTGAATCACCCGGTTCCTCGTGTGCTGAGGGGTGCTGCCTCAGCCCCAGGCAAAGCTGGCTCAGCACAGAAGCCTCCATGCGCTGGCCCCATCCCCACCTTGCAGATGCTGTCCGGTATTGCTGGTTGGGGACCCAGTCCTAAACAGCCCATCGCTGCTTCAAGGGAGTTAAACAAAGCCCTGAATCTGAGCGGCCGCAAAGACTGTGGGTCTAATAACGTGTCGAATCTAAATTGGCTGCATATTCAAGAACTGTGATGTATCAGCTGTAACTCTCCTTCAGAGACTGCTGTCCTCCCCTTCCACCGCTCTCTTGTTCCCAGATGATATTGCTTACAAGCAGAGGAGTGTCTCCTCCATCAATGTCCTTTTCCATTAAAAATTCCTTCTAGCCTGTGGTTTGACCATGCTGCTCCCAGCCAGGGAGGGCAGAAGGGGGATGCTGGCCATTTACAGGCCACTTGTGACTCCACTGCTGCCCTTTCCTCATCTGGTTTCTTTTACCAAGTGAGTCTGAAGGAGAAAAAAGGGTAGGTCTGCTGTTCCTAAATGAGCTGTGATGTTCTTCAGCTCTGTGAGCGGTGAGAAGCACCAAAACCCTGCCAATGCTGTGTGAGGAAAGGATGTGTCTCTACTCCCTTCATGCAAGAGCTCTTGATGTCATCTCAGCAAACAATACTCCCTACATCTTAACATAAGCCAAACATCAAATCCAGAGGAAGCAGGCGAGGTTATTAATCACCATTATAGATCATAGAAGACAGCCTGGAATCTGCTTTCATTCAAAAATACCAGATGCAAGAAAATACAACTGCTGCCTACAATTGGCTCCTCTGCTTCCTGCCCTGCAGGAGAAATACGTACTTACAAAAAGTTTGCTACCTGCTGAGCACTTTAAATGAAGCATATTTGTTACACCTCCCCTCGCCCCGCACATCTCTCCTCTCTTCCTAGGCCCTTGACAACTAGACAGACCGTTCCCTGCCATGACACCCAGTGTCAGAGATGGTGAGGCCAGAACTTCAGACACAGATTTCACAGACATCCTCCATCTAGAGCCGCCCCAAGCAAGCAAAACAGGAGGGCAGCTGAGCACTCTGCTTCTGAACGGAGCAAGCCCTGGGCTCTCTGAAGTTGCAGTAATATAGCATGGCTGCTCAGGAGTGTACTTGATCCCTGGCCTTCTCCTGTATCTCCAAGGAAGCCGGCAAGAAACCAGGACAGAGTAGGCAGGACAGCAAGGAACTATGCATGTTCAAACCAGCCTTTTTCATCAGCAGTTCCTCAAAACTGCAGACAGCTAGAGACTAAATCCCACCGTGGTGGGAGCAAGTCTTGGTGTGTAGTTATATTTGTGTAGGAATTCATTGAAACAACTCCCCAGCAAGGAACACTTCTGTGCAGAGTCCCAAGGCCTGACTTCGCTGCAGTTGCAGGGCTCTCCATTTCCCTCATTCAAAGGGAGGTAACCGGCCCCTGCAGGTTTACAAGCAAGTACGATTTTCTGTGATAACAGCAGAAACACCAAGTATAGTGCATCTATTTCTTTTTTTGCACTTTTTGTTTTTTAAGAAAAAGCTCTGTCTTGGGATGACGCTGTAACACCAGCTTTTGCTTTCTAGAAATACCTCTCTGTCCCACCGCAGGCACTCGGAAAAGAAGGAAACGCAATAAGGACATTACAGAAAATTACTAACACAGATCCGTGTCCAGCCCACAGCATCACCACCACTGTCTTTCCAAGCTCTGGCCTGACTCAGGGGCTCCTATAACGTGAAGCTGCAACGCTACTGATAGGTGGTGGCTCAGGTCCTACCAGCCAAGCGCCTACTAGAGAAAGACCCATTGCACTTTCTGTTTTCCTGCCCGCTCACTCAAGCCATACAACCAAAAGGGACGTTGCAAACTCCAATAGAGAAGGGTCAGACAAGAGACTGATGCCGTTAGAGAATGAGGGCCTCTACTTCAGCCCAACAGAAATGCCATGATCTATTCCCTTACGGTGTTGCAGTGCTCACCTGACCTGGCACCCGTCTCTTCTTCTTCCCGACTGTTCTGCATACAACCAGTCCCCACACCACTGGGCAGGAAGGGACTTGCCCAGTGAAAAATTAAAGAAACAGATCTTACTGTGAAGCCCCTTTGACAGTTCAGAAAAAGTTATTTTAGCAGGTGTATTTAACAGTGGTCTTTTCATTGGCTCGCAAATTGCATTTGATTGCTTATTAGTGCTTAGGAATTTCTTTACTTTCCAGTCCTGCTGCAGTGTTCCTTTGAACAACATCTCAGCCAACAGGGAGGTTTCACACCATTGCTATTGACTTAATTCCGGAGAAAGAGATATAACCAAATATCTGCTCCCTAATTAGAGAAAACTCAGCTGTCAGTATGGCCATCTTCAGCACAAACAACACCCACAAGAGTATTTCAAAGCTTTGCAATATTCTCAGTGTTCCTCATAAGCTTCAAAAGTGTCAACTTGCAAGTGTTGGAGAAAGATGTAAAGACTTAGACACCACAGAAGGGAATGGGTGGCTTCTAGAAGACTGGGCGTTCTGTCAGTGTCCTGAAACACAGATTCACCAGGCTGCTGGTTACTGCAGTGTCAGCACAGTTAAATGACTTTGCCTTTCTGTAGCAGCAGCAGAAAGCGCCATCATGAAGATTTCTGTCCTCTGTGCCATAGCAACAACAGCCCAGGAACCTCCTCCAGCAGACCGAAGAAGTGAGTGCTGGGTAGTCCTTTCTTTGCTTTCCTCCAACACTTCTTCCAACCTCTTCCTTGAGCAGCCCTCTGGGAGCAGCCTCTGGGATCCAAGCAGAAATCTAAACTCCTTCGCCCTCGCATCAGCCGGACTGAAAATGAAATCCTGGTGACTCATGACGAAAGTACAGACTCCCTTGTGCCCAGGGCTCTGGCCACAATCGATCTGCTACCAGCTCTTTGAAAGCACAGCCAAAAAAGAAGCTTCTTTCTCTCTACTAATGCGGTGCTCAAGCTTTACTGCAACACATACGGCTGCCCTATATGAATAGCAGCCCACCTGTGCCGGGGGCAAAGCTTTTGAAAGAAATGGAATAATTAAAGAGCTTCTTTGAGCCACATTTTTTCTCTTGCAGCTATTTTTGTTCTCTGGGTTTGGAAGCCGTGTGCCTTCATGCATCACACTCTTACTGCCAGATTCAATTTTTCCACTTGGTTTCTTCATGCTTCCGATAGGTGGACATAATATCCAGCTAAAAAAAGCAAGCTGGGATTTCTGGGGTTGCTTTTCTTTTCAGGAAAGCAACAGCAGCCATTGTTGAATGTGCAGACATCAGCTAGAGGCCAGCATAGCAAGACGTTCCAGCAGCAATTTCCTGCCAGAAGGTGCAGAGAGCATCTATAATTTACTCCCCATTTTTATCATACCCTAAGAAAAGGAGTTGATATATTTGGACTCCGTGTGGAGGAGGAAGACATTTTGGGTCTGGTATCCACTAAGGTATGAATACAACTGACTATGCCTAGGAGAGCATGAAACTTAAGCTCTGTATTTGGTGTACAGACTTGATATAAAAGGTTCCAACTGTTTGATTTCAAGGACAGTGATCTCAGGGACCTATTCAGTGCCAGGACTGTAATGGAGTTCCAGCTTCATTACAGGAAGCAAGGGTGAACATTTATCCATCCTTTCCAGTTACATGGTGCTTTTATGTCTGAATTAAGTCCCTGGGGAGATGAATTATGAGGCCGAGATGTGTTTAGGGGTAGTGCAGCCATGCATTCATCTTGGATAAGCTGTAAGTGGAAGACAAAAGCACCTCACTCCTCAATCAAGTGCCTAACTCCTACCCTGCCGTGTCTTTTCCTATACACCCGGTCTTGTTGGCCAGGGATTTTTCTTTCTGCAGCTCTGGCCCTTTGCTTCTTAGAAAGCAATGTAAGTTCTCTAAGGACTGGGAGAAGGTTGGAGCAGAGCAGCACTGTGCAAAACCAGAAGCAGTTCAAGTTCCCCCCTCTTCGCCGCCTTCTCCTCCTCCCTGACCAAATGACGTCACTGCAGGGCCTGCCACGTCAAGGCAGAAACCAGGGAGCAAAACCTAGAACTAACGGGTGCTGACTCCCTTGCTCACAAACGCACCACTGTCCCTCCCCAGAATGATGTGCATGAATGCCAGCGAGCTTCAAGATGACCCATGCTATCCCAGCACACTGCAAACAAGCTGGTAACGAGCTAAAGCAGTGTTAACTGAGATCCTTCTTGATAGACCCTCCTTCGTACAGCCAGGACAGGCCCAGCACATTCGCTCCAAAGAGGCAGAAAGCTTGGGGAAAGAGATTATACCAGATTCTTTAACACCTGATTTCCCATCCTGCAAGGGTACAACACGCCTAAGTCCATCCCTGGTCTTTTGGGGTTCAAAACGTCCTTATCCTGCTCGCTGATGCAGTTCCAGAGCCCACTGATCATGCTTCCCTAGAGAAATAATAGGTTTCAGTGCAACTGCTTACTGCAGAACACAAGCACTGGGCTAAATTCTCTGCCAATTTCATTCCCAAATCTAAATCCTCCCACTGTTCCACCAGCGTGTAATAGATAAAAGGCAAAACCCTTTCAGTTACACAAGCAAGCTGAGAACCTGGAATAACTCCACAGGGATGAGTAATGCCACCTCAGCACTGCTGAGCTCCCTGCTCCATCCCGAAGGAATACGGAAGGGAGATGAACAGGCATGGCAAGTGGCACGTATGATCCCTGCTGAACCTCCATGCTTGCCATGTCCACAGCACTTGTGACTTCTGACACAAACAGAAAACCCCAGGCACAGGCAGCAGCTGCAGTGTGTACACAGGGATGCTCAGCACTTCGGGCTCGCACGCCCACCCAGCTGGAGGCATCTGGCTGGGAAACCCAGTGATTCTGACAAGAGGGAATTGAATCCCTTCACCCAAAAAAGCAACGTCCCAATTGCTGGGCAGCCAAAAGCTGTGTAGTCATGTCCTGGCTGGGTGCCCTTCATGTTTCCTGATGCTGTGCTCTTCCTGCTAATGCTTTTCCAGGCCTTGGGCTATTTCCGTCATGCGGGGAGAGAAAACAATCCACGACCTCATCTGCTAGTCGTTCAGTGCAAAGCGGAGCCCTTCCAACTAAAGAGATGAGGCTTCAGTTTCCTTGCTCAGAGAAATCAGCAATTCCCCACAGTCCAGAGGGCTTTGCATTGTGAATTTTTCTTTGTCCTTTAAAGAAGCCATTCAGAAGCATGATTTGCATGTGACAAAAATCTTCCCAGAAGCATTTTTATATCCCATGGGGACAGGAATAATAAGCTATACTGCAATCAGAGAACAGGGTCTGTGGCAAGAACTCATCTGCCTTTCTCCTCCTGTGACCTGGTTCTACAAACTTTCATTAGATGGTCCTAGCCAAGCACCAAGAGAATAATCGCCCGCATCCGAAACATGATCAAAGCAAGAAAGTCCCACTGGCAAACTGATGCGGCAATCAAGTCGTTGGCATCACTATGAGCTGAGGCCGAGTGTCATCGTGTGGGTGCCTAGAACTGTAAGCTGTGCTTGGGGTGCAGTTAGAAGGACAGAGCTGGCAGAGGAGGACAGACAAAACCAGAGGGGAAATGACACCCTGACTGAGGGGCACTGGCTGTGACAGGTCAACCACAAGGCCTTTTCCAGTTAGATTATCACTACTCACCATTTGCTTCTGACCCTGCTGAGTAAGAGTCTCACAAAAGAGATGGTTTGATGGCTGGAGCGATGAGCAGGCCTAACACAGCTGTTACTAGCTGCCACAGAAGTCTCCTAGCCTCGACCTCCCCATTGCTATATTGATAAACATTTGCTTCACAGTGACACTGTGAGCATTCAGTGATTAACCCACCTTTGGCAAGCTCCAGGGGATCCTCAGGTGACAAGCTGACTACAGCAAAGAACGCTCACGTATTCAATTAATAAACCTTAGCATTAAACAATATCACATTACTAACCAGCTTAGGCATGAAGTGATCAACAGACATTTCGCAGAGAGGCCTGTCTGCATTTTTTACATTTCTTTTTCTTCATGGTGGAACAATGGTCACGGTTTTCTTGAATTTTTTTGTTAACTGAGTGCCTTTGACACAAACACACACATGTTCTACATGAAGGCAAGGACGGCAGAAATCCAACACCAAACTAGGTATTAAAAAGTAATAAAATGACCTAAAAATGCTTGGTTACCTCTGGCAACTATATGAAGAAGAGAACCAAAAAGAACATAAAATGCAATTCCAAATTATTAGCTGCTGTAACAGCAACTACTTACACTTGCAGCTGTCAAAGCAACTCGCAAAGCTGACTTAATTAAACATGCCCTTCTTTTTCCTTGGGAAGTGCATTTGGTTTTCCTCACTTTTCTGGCAGGGAAACTGAGGCACGTGAATACAAAGACTAAGATTTTTTTTCAGTATTAAACTTTGGAAAAACACAGGGCTATTTTCTGCATGCAGTCACCAGATTCCAGGTTGTTAAGTCAGTCAAGGAAAGGGCTCATTTCTTCCTACGGCACATTTACATACAAAGGCTATCTCGTTCACTATCTACAAAAAAGCTGCATTTTTACAGCTAAGCATGTACAAAGCACCTTGGATGTTCTTGCTCTCAAAAGTGCCCACCAAACGTAGGTACATCTCTTTGGGGCCGCACAGGTCTGCACTGCATGAGCTGATCCTGCTCTAAGTGACACCAGCAGGACACACGGGGTCCAAGCCAACCCCCATCGCAGTCAACATGAAGACATCCCTTTAGTTCAGCAGGAGCAGGAATGTTTCCGGAGAGCCTGCCTCCTTCCCTCTACCTCCACTGGTGCCAATTCTAACTGGGGCTGATTTGCGACTCTTACATATGTGATCTGACTGCTACATCGTGTTACCACCCCCTTACAAGCCGCCTGTATCACTGTGTGTAAAACTCTCCCCCAGTTGGAGAGAAGGAGGAGCTGCATCCCTTGAACGCCGAGCAGAGCCCCACCTGCGCGCCAGCTGTTCCCAGCTGCAGGATGGATGCACACAGGCTCGCTCGGTTTCAAATCTCTCTTGCCGTGGATGAGTCATACATGAAACAGGAGGGCCACATCCAAAGTAGTGCTTTTCTACCTCGTGCTATACCTGACCAACATGTTGAGTGGGCTGGATAATTCCTAGAAACCCACCTTGCACAAGGAATAACTGCGTGCACATGTGCATAAAACCCGGTTTGCCAGCGGCAACGAAAATGACTGTCAAATCCGGGAAAATAGCTAATCCATGCCTTGCAGTGCCAACTCCACAGAAACATCTTCTGTGGCCAGGAGAAGGACTGCCTCATGAGCCTAATGTGTTTGGAAGTGAGCTACTGCCATATTCAGATCAAAGACAATATTATTTAGCCAGCCAGAGTGCTCAGATCTCTGTTTAATCCAAATCAGGCTGCTAAGGGCCCTACACTACATGTCACTACAGTGATGTTCAGGGCCTCCCTTGGTTTAATGCTGTGGGACAGAATGAAACATGGGCTTCCCAGAGCTCAGGACAGGAACCAGTAACTCCTGGATCCTATTCCTGACAGCCACAGCATCCCTGGGAGGCCACTTACCAGAGTCTCTGTGCCCCATTATCGCTATTAAAAGACTCAGAAAAATGAATCCTGCCCTCTCTTGCAGGAGTGTTTGAAGGAGTTAATAAACAGTAGTGGCAAAATGTTCAGAGAGTCAGAAGGTGTAGGTGTGCAAAGCGGAGTTACTATTTATTAAACCTGACTGTGTTCCATTTGAAATGGAGTGAAACCAGCACTTGCCTTGGTGAGATTAGCTCTGCCCCTAACCAGACAAGGATGTTTGGCAGAGACACAAGTCATTTCTCGTTCAACTCCTTCTCCCAGAACCATCAGCAGCCTGACAAGGTCACTAACAGCTGCCAAACTACCCTCCAAAGGAGCACAGGCTTTCTCTAGAAATTAAAATAAGGTGACTGTGTTCCTTCAAGGAAAGGGGGCCTGCAGGGGAACACAGGATTTTGAGTTCCACCTCCATATCCTCATCTTCTGCAAGATACTGTTATTTCTGCAGGTTTAAACTGAGATGAGGTAAAAGCCAAGCACTGATTACTAGTGGTCACTCTTTGGATTTTTTTTTGCAAGAGAGAAAAGTGCTGCTTTCATTGCACAGTGAAATACGGCTGTGGATGACCCTACAGCAAGTACATGAGTCTCACTTCCTTTGTTGGCTGTTACTGTAAGATACAAAAAAGAAAAATAAGGAACCTGACACAGACAGACAGCAGAGTCAGCAAAACTCTAAAACAAGGTAGTTGTTAACCTCCCTAAATACCTAGCTGAAAGCTTCTGTGCCCTCTGGTATCCACTGTTCTTCCTCATTTCTTCAAAAGAATACGTATACTCTGCATCTCTCTGCCGATGGGAGCAGACAGCACCATGGCAACAGCTCCATGGTGACAATATCCATGACAACCAGATCCTGCAATTGCGATGGCTTCCCGTTCAAAATGAGAGCTTGATTTGCATGGCTTTTTGCATTTGCTCATGGAAATAGCATGGGACCAGTTACAAGATAGTTAAGCGTAGCCAAAGGTTTCCGAGGGTAATGAGCAGAGTATACAGGATAGTGGTGGAGATGTAAGTTCTAAGGAGTAATGAAACTGGACAGCGTCATTAAATACCAGCTCAGCATCCCACCTCAGCTGGACTGTGGGCCAGAAAGCAAAGACAGTCTAGGTGAGATGCTTTCTCAAGGCTACAGCTGCAGCGAGGTTGTAGTTCTCATACACGAGGCAGAAGAGCAGCCCTGCCAGCAAACTGCCATTTCAGGCACACACATCACTTGTTGAAATACTGGAGATTTTAATCACTTTGTTGGTGCTGGTTCCGCCAGGCTCAACAAGCACAATCCTACAGGAGTACCCACCAGAGGGATCTGAGAAGGGACTGAAGAGCTCCCCTGGATGAGAACATATACACCCTCCCATTACTGCCAGCCATTCCTGACGCCACAAGCTCTCTGAAAACAGGAATGGAGCCTTACATGCTCACATGCTTCACACATGTCACATAGCTTAGGTGGGAAAATTGAGGTACGAAAAGGGGACTCATCTTGCAGTGTTTCAAAAAGCAAATAAGCACGAAGTCCCCCAAGTCCTGGTCCTGGTCTTAAACTGGACTCCTGTTGGAAGAGTCAACCTAAAACTGGGAAGAGGGATGGCGGGGAGTGAAACCAATCAGGAGCCAGGAAGAATATGTGGGAAATCATTCCATCTCCAGGAAACCTTCCCATCCCCAGCCCCCTAACTCCTGTTGCTCTGCCAGCTAAGTGTGGCTCTGCTGTACCCAGAACTAATCTGTCCCTGCCACGCACACCAGACAGACACCACTGCCCTCCCCCAGTTGCACAGGCGGCAGTGGGACGCCTAGAGCTAAAGAGTGTTAATTTGGGATTAAGTTGCACCTGAGGCTTTAGTGGCTCCCTGGCTGATGGTCGGGGTAGCAAGTGCTGCGGCCATCTGCTTCTCCTTTGCTTCTCCTCACCAGCCCTTCAGCCCAGCTACCTACATGTGGGCCAGGCACAGCCCCATCATGCTGTCTGTTTGAAAATCAGCAGCCACTTCTTTCAAGCTCTGTTGCATAACAATTTCTAATCAAACCAGACTTTCCCATCACATTTCCACCAATCCCGTGCATGCCGATCCTTAGCCCTTGCTCTTCCATACCTCCATTCATCCTCTTCAGAACACCTGGCTCTCCACATGGTGGGGGGAGCACAAAAAAAAAGGAGCAGCCTGGATAACTGAAAACTGCATACAACTGAGGGAAGGCAGATCCAATGTATTCAGTTGTTGCCTGGGTTCAAGTTTGCTGAAGGGAGCTGGCTTCATAGTCTTGAGTCTGACGTGCACAAATTAGTCTACAGCACTGTCCTCAGTTGTTTCTCACTGGTCCCTCTTTCCTTCCAGAGAGGAACCAGTTCAGCTGATGCTGACTCCCTTAGGCCTTAGAGTGTATTGTTCTTTCGTCAACAGCAAGATCGGGACAAACTAGATGAAAGCTCAGTTGGGTAGAAGACCAATGACTTAAATTCTCTTTCAGAGCAGCAAGTTCTCAAAGTGCAAGCTTCATTTCTCTTTCTGTGGATCAATGGCAAAACTCTGCCCTGAGCACCAGGAGGCTGAAATGCCATCTTTCTTATCCTTGTGAGGGTTCCTGGTTTTACTGACGGCAGTCTGGATCAGGAGAAAGCAGCATCAGGGAAAATACCCCTCCCTCAGCCCCTGAGCCTGCTGCTACCTGCTCTCACCCACCCTTATCAAGCTTCTGAGCGGGTTCATTTGCTTTCTTCAGATTCTTGGGAAACACAGCTTGTTCCCTTGTCCCCTTGTTATTTATCCCTTTTATCCCTCACTGCAAGCTCCCTGCCTTCTGTTTGTGTGCAGAGGGGGAGGGAGTTCCCGCAGTCCCTGCTGGCTGCAGCACTCTCACACAAAGGAAAAGTAAATGTTTATCTGGTTCTTTGGTATGTATATCACTGCTGGGCTTACAGCTCGGTGGAGAAGTCTTGCCGCAGCTGGAGTCAATGCCTTGGAATACCCTATTCCAAGGGTGGGTCTAACTAGGCTGGGGAGAGTGCTGTCTAGTGACTTGGAGCAGGAGCCTGGGAGCCAGTGCTCCTGGGTTGGATCCTTACCTCTGGCAATGACTCAGTCACGTCATAAAAAATAACTCATAATCGCTCCCTGCCTTGGCTTCCCCATCTGTAAAATGGAGCTGTTTTCAGAAAGCTGTACTGTGAACTCCTCTTAATGACAACTGCACCACATTCAAAGACCTACAGATCAAAGATACCGTGAACAGATTAGTGTTAATATTGCCAGAGATTTATTAACACACCCCCAGTGCTGACAAGTCAATAGCCTTCCCAAGCACAAATGCTCAACACATTGCAAACACTGACCTAGATTTTGAGTAATTATGCTGGAAACTGGCACAAGTGATGCTTTTGCTCTCTGGCTTTCAAGTCACGTAAGTAGAGAATATATAGCTACCTTTAGTTTCAGAGCTGTCTCTTTTCTATTGCCACTCAGTGTTTCAAAGTGTCAGAAAGACCAGACCAAAGATTATTCTCTCTTTTTCCATCCCCAAACTG
Organism: Balaeniceps rex; assembly: GCA_013401315.1. NCBI lineage: Eukaryota > Metazoa > Chordata > Aves > Pelecaniformes > Balaenicipitidae > Balaeniceps > Balaeniceps rex. Next base: position 49,259 of record VYZW01044609.1, on the reverse strand, counting down.
AGGTCTCTGCTGCTTGAGTGGAAGCAGAATGTTTGCTAGGTGCAAAACAAGGTTTGAAACACCCCATGACATTTCAACTTCCATCCAGGAAAGGGCACCTAGCAAATCCTAGGTGACTCACTGCGTCACAGGGTGAACATAGGGATCACTATAGGGTGGCAAGACCAGTCTTGTGATGCCAACAGTGACCTGTCTGCAAGTGAAAGAAATTCCCATAACACACCGGTTCAATTGTCAATGGTGAAGAGGAGAACAGAGCTCCTTCCTGACCCTGGCAGTGAACAGGCAGTATGAACTATGGTGTTAGCGTACCTCATCTTCCCGTGTCTGAGTGTAGGGACACTCACGTAGAATCATAGAATCATTAAGGTTGGAAAAGACCCCTAGGATCATCTAGTCCAACCGTCAACCCAACACCACCATGCCTACTATACATATATACATATTACTAATCATCTTGACAGTGAGAATTTTTACCCATTTACCTCATTAAATCAGGATTTTTTAATATGTCCACCATTCCTGCTAAATCTGTGAACTTCCAGTTTCTCATCTTTTTGGTACAACAGCCCCAGACAGCAGTGCACAGTGCAGCAAGAGGGAGCTTAGTCCTTCAAAACACGGGAGCCACAGCTCAGTTCTGAACGGATAGCACACGTGTGAACCATACGAGGGAGCAGGCTTCAGAATGGGATGCAGGCTATATCGCTCCGTCGTGCTGACTGGGACAAGGCTGCTGGCTTGCAGACAAAAGCCAGGTTTGAAAGGTACAACGGGCTGAGATGTAGGTCTTGTTATACTCAGTCACACAGCGCATGCCGATGAAGCTCATCTGGCCAAGTCACTAGTGACATATTCAGAACTGCTCTTGCTTAACCAGGTTAAGGAGAAAAGATCAATTTTACTAGAAAACATTGATTTGGGGTCATTCAGCCTGGAGAAGAGAAGGCTGCGGGGAGACCTTAGTGCGGCCTTTCAGTGCTTAAAGGGGGCCTATAGGAAAGATGGGGACAGGCTTTTTAGCAAGGCCTGTGGTGACAGGACGAGGGGTAATGGTTTTAAACTAAAGGAGGGGAGATTTAGGCTGGATATAAGGAAGAAATTTTTTACAATGAGGGTGGTGAAGCACTGGCACAGGTTGCCCAGAGAGGCGGTGGAGGCCCCATCCCTGGAAACCTTTAAGGTCAGGTTGGACGGGGCTCTGAGCTCTGGTCTGGTTAAAGATGTCCCTGCTCACTGCAGGGGGTTGGACTGGATGGCCTCTGAAGGTCCCTTCCAACCCAAAGCATTCTGTGATTTTATGATTTCCTTCCTGATTTCTGTCTGTGTAAGGAACTGGCTTCTGGTGCTGACATCTCATGAGATACTGGTCTTCACAGAACTAGGACGCTGCTTGCCTTGCCTGCATGGCTCGCTCACAGCATCCATGAAGCTATTGCCCCAGACAGCACAGTGCTTGCAGCAGGCTGGCTCTGGCAGTGATAAAAACCACAAGCCACAGGCAAGTGACAGGTTTGATAGAGAGTTAGTAGGGGATGTTTCCACGGCACTGAATTAACCTTCCCGTTCCCTTTACATGTGTGAATTTAGGACAGTGATACTAAAGTTCAAGGCAAGTCTGGTTTAAGATGGCACCTTGAACATGTAAGCCTCGGGGAACTTGGGTTTATCAAAGGGAGTGGTGAGAAATAAAAAGGAGGATTCCATTAATCACTGTGGGAGTGTTCCCACGGAAAAGAGCACTCCTGAACAGGAAAGTCAACAGCTCCTAAGCAGGCAGCCTTTGTAGTAGCTGGGCCTCATATTTGATCCCAGGTCAGTTCTTCATAGATCAATATATGATCCTCGCAGCAAAAGCCGATCAGAAGTGACAGGAGCTAGTCTGCAGTGTCAGACAAACTACGTCTGCTAAAGAAAATAACCTGTGGTTCTGTGCGTGCACTGTATTTATGGGTTATTCTCTCCAGATGTAAAGATCACACAGTATGACCAAATTACAGACTTTGGTGCCCAGAATAGGTCGCAATGGAGCGAGTCTGACTAAACAAGGAGGATATCTTAGTAGCTTCTCCCACCTGGCCTTGGGTGGTTGGGACACAGGTACAGGGAAGCCACCAGCTCTCACGAAAAGAGAAGAAAGCAGCAAATTTAAAAATACAAGGCTGTCTAGCTGACACCATGCAGGAAGAACACAGGCTGTGTCTGCCATGCTCCCCAGGTGGCTGGAAGCCTCTTGGCAAATTTATCGAGGGTCCTTGACCTCGCAGACTCAAGCAAAGCTAGACCAACAGAATCTTTTCAGGGAGGGAGAGACAACAGCACCTGCATGCACCTCACTATGCTCTCTGCAACTAGAAATTGCATCAGACTAACCAAAGGGTGAAGTTTAAACAAAAGCACCTCTTTAAAAACCTAACCCTCCTGGGGTCCTTACAGGTACACATACAGATGAACTGAGTCTTGTCACCCTGGCAGCAGCGTGGACGCAGACCTCCAAGACAGGGCAGAGACCAATGCAGAAGGAGTGGAAAGGCCATGGAGATGGAAGCAGCTCCCTCTGGACTAAGGAAAGAATCAGAAGCTTTGCAGGAATTAACTCCTATTTTATTGTGGGTTTATTTAAACAGCTCTAAAAAGCCTCTCTCTTTGTCTTTAAAAGGCAAGAGCAGACCCTCAGAGCAAGAATTGCGGTTGGTCACTCTCCCCACCCGCATGGAGGCAGGACAGGAGAGGAACTGCACTCCCACCCGTGACGCCTACCCTTTGCTCTGCCCACTGTCCACTGTTGCCCTCTGGCTTTGCTCTTAAGCACCCTCTCCACTCAGTGCTTACAAATAAAGTCTGCCATCCCAAAAGCTTGAAGAAAGACTTCTCTACCATTTTGTTCCAACGGGTATTTTCTCTCATCACAGGCACTCACACACACGTTATTGTCTGTTGCATCAACGTAAAGAGTCCTGGCACTGTGTTAGGATCCTTATAACCCGCTGGGGAGTGGTGTGATCTGTCCCTTTCCATGCCAGATTCATGCACAAGACAAATCAGCTACTGCTTCCACAGGCAGAACCTGGCATCTCTGTAGTACTCCCAGCTCTGCTGTGCCCGGGTCATTCTGGGGGAATTTATCAAAAGTGGCAAACAATAAACATCCCAGGAACCAATTAAGACAGGCTAAATACAAAAGGCTGCTTGATCACACACCAGGACCATCTTACTGGGTTTAGGGAGTCACAGCAAGTGTCAGGAGGGTGGGATTCAGTGCCTGGATTCGCTGGCTTGTTGGCCTGTGAATACAGTTGCCTCCAAGTGCTTGTCCTTGTTCCACAGCTCCTAAGAAACCAGAATTCACAGCTCTTGTCTGCTGCGCAAGGCAGCCAAGAGGCTGTGCTGATGTCAGGGAGGAACTCTGAGATGCTGGGATGAAACACGCTTGGTCCTATGAATGAGAAACAGTAGCACTAATTAAATTGCCATCAGACTTGAAGGGTCTTGAAAGGGGCTATCGCCATGCTTGTCCCATTCAGCATTTCAAGCTGAGAGAGAAGCGTGGCAACTGAAGAACAAAGCTGAACACAGAGATGGATGGAGACAGATGAGAACAGACACTAGATAGAGAGATTTCTCATGACTCATTTCTGCAGCCCTGGGTTGCTGCACAGCAAATGTCCTCTGCCCAGCCACACTGCGCTAGCTCCGCAGCTCCAGCATTACGTAGGACCTTACCAAAGCACGTATGTGTGCATGAACCATCCACCAGTCTGGAGCCTGTTTTGCCTTGGCCGAATGCTGCAACACAAATCATCAGCAGCAGAGATGCTATTTATTAAAAACACCGCCTGGCCAGGATCCTTGGCATAGCACCATGGTACCTGAAGGAGAGAGACTCGCTGAGGAGAATGTTTGCTTTTGATGCTCGAGGTCTCACCACATGGCTTCACCGCAGGTCAGTGAAGGCCTAATAGCCTCGTGCTCCACATGGACAGACTAAGGCAGGGAGAGTAAATAATCACACGTGCTTACGTAGCAATTCAGTGACAGGCGTGAGAGTACTTACTCCCAGGGCACTGTTTTATGCTCTGATGGCAACAGCTAGCCAGTGAGAAAGCTACCAAAGGTGGGTTAATGTCAAGGCCTTCACTGGCAAAGGCTTAGAGGAAAAGGTCCTGAGCCCTAGCTGGCTATGCATACGCAAAGTCCTCAAGCAGATACTTGATTTTAAACGTGTCTCTTACTCCCACCAAATTCAATGGGATTTCACATATATGCCTAGTGCTAAGCACATGCTTCACCCAGCTTGCTAAGTTGGAACAGGAATCAGAGTGAAGAAATGTCTTTGTAAAACCAGTTGCACTGGTATAGCTAGCAGGATGAACTAGATCTAGAGATATGCCCAGCAAGGAGCAAACTAGGGAGCTCATGTTACATACTACTACACTTAAACCCCGGGGTGCCTCGCTGGCCCAAGGATAAGAGATGAAAGACATGGAGAGACTCTTGCTAAGCTGGGTATGTGAACCACTCATAGTTTTTTGTAGGCTTGCTCCAGCTGCTTGCTCAGCATTAAAGAGCAATTTGGTGCAGAGCACAAGAGGTGTGCACACTAACAAACCGGAGTCCCACAAAACTGCCAGCCACAAAGCAAGTGTCTTCATCACAGCTGAGCATCCCAGGCTAGCCTAGACAAAGTGAGGAAAAGGGTTGTTGCCCCAAGCCACAGCAGGTCAAACTGCAGGCTGCTAAATTTCTCTAAATAAAAATATGTTCACTATGCTTTTATGCAAACAAACAAACAAACAAACAAACAGTAAAGCCAGGCACAAAACTGAGGCTGAGGTATTTTGGAGGTCTGCGTGACCATTGTGTCTCTTTCATTTCTGGTAATGCCGAATGCAAGGACATCACAGACACCCTTGTCTGTGGAACTGCATTGCTCTGTGACTCCAGAAGACATACTTTCAAACGCATGATACATCTTAAAATAAGAAGCACAAAATCCCTTTTATTTGTCTGGGGCTACTGGGCTTCTCTCTGGAACCATTAAGTCTTTGATTCCTCTGGGTCCCATGTGATCACGTTACCAGAAGCTGCGACTTTAAAAAAATTAAATATCACAAACTAATTATCAATTCCATATCCTCAGCAACCTAATGGAATGATTGCTATGGTGTGAGAGGTGAATTTGGCCAGCAAGTGAAAGCAGGCAGGCTGGATCTTCTAGCATGAGACACTGAGACACACAGCCCCCCACTCCTGCCATAAATATCATCCTCAATACTACGCCAGGAGGGCAGGACATATGCAGAATCAGCATGGGTGATGAATTGCAGAATTGACTGTTAAATGTCTACCTATTAAATGGAGGCCTTAAATCACATACTAAATGTTTACCTGCAAAAGTGATGAATTAGACCCTGAAAACAAAGGCTGCATACCTTGTCACTGATCTACATCAAATTCATAACATAAGAACAGAGAGGAAAATCTTCTGACATCAGTAGGGATTAAACAGGTTTTTGGTTAGAAAACAAATCTGGTTTATGCCAAATAGTGCAGCCTTGCACCTTGCTGGTACTGGTGTGGAGTGGCTGGTAGACTCAGGGCCTGTGACTCACAAGAATTCCACAGAAAAGTTAGTTTGGGAAAAAAGCACCACTGGCAGATGTTAGGTGGACTCTGCTATGCTGCACAAGCCTTCTGCCTCGAACCAGAAATAGCTGGACTGCAGATGTGCGCAAGATTTTGTTTAGTCTATCATGGTTATTGCTGCGGAGAAACTTTGTTTTACTTCTAAATATCCATTCTCCCACACACATGCAGGACCACAATGCAGACACATACAGCTTGGCAGAAGATGCAGAGCCTGCTTGTTTGAAACCTAGAGCTGGAATGCAAAGGCATTTCGGAGAGATTGATGGGAGCCAGAGAACGCAAGGGGAAAGGACACATTGGCAACACAGGAGATGCTGCAAGTCAGGGAGGGGAGCCAGGAGAACGATGCAGAGAGAGAAGAGTAGATTAGCAAAGGGAAGTGCAAGACAGCAGGATAAAAGTGCTTTTGCTCTTTCTCAGGGGCAGAGTTTCAGTTCATACAAAGTTGATGTGAAGCACTGCTGATTTACACCAGCAGGGAATCTAGCCCTCAGCACCGGTTCTGCACCCTTGCAGCCACAGAGAGTTTTGCAATGAGGCTTCGCTAGATCAGGCCTTTGCTTCCTATGCCTCTTTGTGCTTCAGAACCGTGGGCGCCGATCGTGCACCTGGCCTGACTCTGAACCCTTCTTGTCCCTCGACGGTCTCTGAAGTGCCAAACGAAGAGAGAAAGAGGGACTGTGGCGAGAAAGTCGCATACAGAAATGTAGAGCAAGGCAAACGTTCCAATTTCCCAGAGGCAGGTGTCCCTTTGCTGCAATGTCAGTGATAAATGTCACCCTGACCTAAACACAAACACCACTCGAGCACACTTCATCCCTTGTTCCCGTTAGCTCCAGACCAGACAACCACACAGGGCCTATTCTACGGGCACGGTATCGTCTTGCACCGATTGCTACTTGTCCCCTGCCTTGACGGTGAATTTTGAACTCATTAGCTTAGCTGCTAATGGCCCTGCACGTGGAGCACAGGCACACTCGGGGCCGCAGACAATGCCCTCCCTTGTGGCCACTGCCACAGGAACTCTGTTGTGTGCCCCAACACTGGAGCTGTGTTCCCCTTGGCCGGCTCTCCACGATTCTCCCTGCTCTGCGAGATTTCCCGACCCTCTGCCAGAACTGAGCCTCACTGGCCTTTTCAGTACCGGGGTTTTGCTTTACATTTCCCAGCACAGCACTGTTGTCAGCACAGCTCCGCTGGCAGGGGCGATGCTCCCAGCTCTTGCCGGCACCTGAGCCCGCAGTCGCCCCATTCTGCTGGAAGTACAGGGCCCGGACCCTCACAGAACCCCCAGAATTCTCCCTTGCGAACCCCAAAAGGAGTCCGGTTTGTGAGAGGTATTTGGCATTTGGCAGTCCTCAGTGTGACACTTGTGACCAGGCTTTTGAAAGTGTTTTCTGCTCATCATGCTGAGTCATTTGGAAAATCTGCCCCCCAGAGCTTCGAGCGCCTTTGGCCCTGCTGCTCAAACCTTCCCATAAGCGGAGAAGTGCTGTGACACTAGTGAAACAGGGAAATGTGAAGAAGGCTGCCAGGATAAACAGTCATAAAAATCAATGGCAAAATGACACGGGAATTCACAGGTCTGCAAGCAGTAGGGACAGTTAGGACTGTCCAGTCACACTTGCATTACCCAAACCAGAAACTTCCAGCTGGTCACTCCAAGACCAGTTCTAGCTCACTGGGAACAACTCTCATACAAACAGCTACATGGAGATGGGGTGGCAGTCCCTGATCCCTCACAGCACGGGTAGGTCTACAGCACGTGACAGAGGAGGTCAGTGCATTCCTCCAGCCTGCAGACGGGGACACGCACGGGGACAAAAGTCACACTGTCATCGCACAAGGCCAGCAGCGGAGCAGAGCAGCGCACCCTCCTTTGCAGTCTCAAGCCACGAAACACAGGTCCCATTCATTGATTCTACCTTGCCAACGTTTGCCAGCACCAAATGTTTCTCTGTTTCCAGAAGGAAGAAACTCTTTTGCCCCTGAGGGCAGCGATATTCAGAACTATGCTCTCCTGGGAACAAACACTGATGCCCTTTTTATGTGCACCCTGCCTTACCACCCTTTCAACGTCTCCTTTGCCTTCGCAGCAAAACGAAACTTCAAGCTTCTCTCAGCACAACAGCATTTATTGAAAGAAGTGGAACCATGATGCATGGAAGTCAACAGCAAATCTGACATTAAAAAACCCACAACCCACTGGGAGGTACTGCAGACTGGGAAGTGCGGCATAGCAGATCCAAACTACCCATGTTTCAACTCTGCATGACGCGCCAGTGCCCTTGGCATATAGGCTTCCAGTTAAAACCACCAGTTTCAAAGCCAATTCCTCTCAGAGACACAGTCCCTGAATCTCCATCCCAGCCACAGAAGGAGCAGCGTCCCATTATCTAAGGCAGAGAGAGCATCTACCACTTTCACTGGATAATCCCTTAATTAGTGTGGCCTCCAAAATAATCCCATTGAATGGTTTATACACGGCACAGTTTAAAACAAGCCACACCACGGATCCCAGGGGAACGGACAGTATGTCATTCTGAGGTGCCTTTGTATTAGCTGATTAGCTTTCTTTTATATCTGCTAAAACTGGTTCTGCCCCAACCCTCCCAATCTTCCCACAGCACTAATGGGCCTTTGCTTAATACATTATAGCTCGCTGGATTTAAAGGCCAATAAGGCTCTTTTGACTAACACGTAAGACCACACAGGCCCTTTAAAAAAAACATACTGGCTGAAAGCTTATTTCCCAGAGTAGTCCCCAATCATGACATGAAGCTATCAAGACATGCAACATCACTTGCTCCATGGGCACTGCATTGCTACTGGCCCACACTTTGCTTTTAATGTGAATTTGTTAGAGAACATCTTCAGGCTGCATCATCTCAGCCCTCACCAAGCCCTGCTCTACGTACTCAGAACAACTGGATTCACCACGTCTCTCCGCAAGCGCAATGTGCTCTGTAGGAACACGACATGCCGGCTGGCTGGCTCCAGGTATTTCCAAGCTGGCACCTAAGAACAGCCTGCGGGCAGCACCCTTTGTGAAGAAAACCATTTCAATGCCAGAAGCTCCGTCCTCCCTGTCCAGGCTGAAGAAGTAGGATGGGGATTAAGAAATTAGCTTGGCCTCTCATAGAAGACTGGGAAGAAATGTTGTTACTGATTCATGAAGCCAGATAAGAAAACAATTGCTCTTCTTATCCAATGTTTTTGGGACTCGGGGATGCATGTGCAGACCTAAAGCGTTAAGAAATGAGTCCTCATCGTGTCCTCCATCAACAGAGAAATCAGGGTCACTGCAGGAATTAACTGAGGGGGTCTGATGCTTTAGGCAGTTAAAGCCCTGCAGGTCAGGCAGTGCTCCATGAAATCAAACTTCATATGTAATACAGTGTGAACTCTTGGGGCCAAAAATATAAAATAACCTGTCCTTTGTGCTACAATAACAGTTGTTCTTCCTTCTTTTTCTTTCTTAGTGCACACATATTTACATGTGCACTGCCCTTTTAAACTGCAAATAGCGAGCGGTTCTCGGAGGACAATGTCTGGAAAGGTTTCCTCCTATCGCCAGAAGAAACAAATGTCTTACATGAGAGATATTGTCCGGGGGGAGAGAAGTGGGTTGGGTTTGGATTGGGTTCTGAACGTCTTTTCTCTCCCCTCCTCCCACTCCCTTTTTCTTCTCTGATTCACAAGGAAACCACAAAGCAAACTTAAGACTGAATGAAGCTTGCTTTTGTGAATGTTCTGGCTTTCTTTTAGGACATTCACTTCCACCCCCACTAGTCTAAATCTCCTCCATTTATACCAGCCCAATAAATTCAGCAAACTTCTACAACTGTAAACACAACCAAAACCTGGCCTGGTATTTAATTACCACTGCAGTAGCCACTGGGAGTTACGTTGATATACAAAGGCAAATTTTAATGCTCTCGTTTGGTCCAATGCTGTTTAATTTGGTTTAACTTAAACTTTTTAAACACACTGACTGATTTACATGACCAAAAGCCCAGAGTTATTCAGTGCTTTTAGCTCCATCGTACATGGAGTGCATCCCTCTGCCTCTCGATACCTGTTCTGAAAGACAACTAGCAAGAACCCTAAGCAACCCTCCACTCCCATAGCTTGCCATCACCACGTCATCAGAAGGCTGTACTCTGTTTCAGTGCAAAATCCAGCAGAATTAGCTAAAATTACCGTTGTCGTTGTTTTTATAAGGTATTTTATATACTTCAGCCTGTGTCTACTCAAATCTGGGATTTAATGGGTTTTTAAAAACATCACAAGCTACCTATGTATTTCCATAGGCACTTAAGTGCCTTTAAAATTCTAGCCTCGGATCATCAGCTCTAAAATTAGATTAATTCCCTATCTAACAAAGAACTGTAGGAAGAACTCTGTAAATGCTTATTTACAAGGCCTGGATAATACAGCGATGCACTAATCTGACAGGAAAGGCTGAAGAAACTGCTGAAAAGCACTGGATATAACTGATGCGTTTTAACAAACGCTTCCTTTCCCTGTGAAACAGGTTCTCCTGCTAGGGCTGAGTAGGAGTGATCACACATCAAAGGCTTTGCTTACGCAATCATTAGGGCCAAGAGCTAACTCACCGCACTGCCGCCTGGGATGGCGCAGAATTTGTGAAGTGTTACATTAAATGTGGAGCTGCCTGGGAATTTTCTGGAGAAAAAAGCATTTTCTGAAAGAACGCCTTGGCATTAGGAAGTGCTGATTTATCAGAGTGAAACATTTCATGGGACAGTGTTGAGACTGGGAATATTCCATTCTGGAAGGAAAAGATGGACCAGCATGTTCTGCTCCCACCACTTTGAAACAGCTCCTTTGACTTCTAAGTTTCACAGTAAGATCTGAACCCAGCTGGAAATGGAATGACGGTTTTCAAATGAAAAATTACTTTGGAATTTCATATCACAGGAGTTTCTTTGACCAATTTTTCAGTCCATTCCACTTCTGAAATAAAAATTTGAAAATATTTACAGAAATTCCTGCAAACCTGCACTCCTAGCTCCTGCACAGCTCCAAAGAAAGCCCAGCCCTGCCCTGTGCACTGGCTCCGCGTTGCAGACTAACCTGTCGCACAAATGGGGCTCATGACTGATTTCTGTAATAAGAGCTGGCAAGCATAAGAAAGATTTCACACCCTTCCTCCCATGAACGGGGAAGAAGCATTCAGTAGGAACCCTGCCTATTCCTTAATCGTTTCCTTTGTGTGCATGGTTATTAATATCTTTACATGACTAGTCAAGCCAGGGGCTATGTTTTTCTGTATTCATTTTGGCTACTACTTAATGCTTACAAAATACGTAGAGAAGCCATACCCGTAGAAAAATAAGGAAAGAAAAGGATGCTATTGTTGGTATTACCTGCAGTAGCAACTGCATTCTCCAAGCATACTGAAATCCCTACGTATTTGATAACATACAATGGCACAGAGACTGGCACACCTCCAGCGAGCTTAGGTAGCTAAGGCAGGTAAAGAGCAAGAGAAGTAGAGAGAGGCACAGGAGAGGTAATGTGACCCAAGGAAGTCAAAACAAAAGGTGAACACCCAAACCAAGAGTAGAATTGATCCACCTGATCCCTCATCCGGTACTTCGCACTGCCTGTCAGATAAATGTAACTCAAAACCTCTGTTAAAAAAATGAAAGGTAATCGTCAAAAGCAAGCTGGAAGTAATATGTCTTGAAACAAGACTGGAAGTTGGGAAGAAAGCCAGATGTTCTCAAGCCTGCAGCTGGTCCATAATTGACCCAACAAGCATGCACACACATTGTGGTGAAATGGTTCAGGCAATGCTGGGAAGAAGCCCATTCCCTGTCTACCTTGTGCCTAGCACATCTGGATTTTGGCCTTTAAAGTCCATAAAGACAGACGATAGCACCGCATTGTCCCTGCTTTGTAATTAAGGTAGCATTTATGCACATGCTTCAAGTCCTTGCTGACCACTGAGCTCTCTTCTCTGCCGATATAGTAACAACTGGAGCCAAAGCACTCCAGATGTTGGCACTAATCCTGCAGACAGGGGCTCCCACTTCACTGTGTGACACGTCTTGGCCCACTTCTGTTCTCAACTGGCTGAGCACCTGGAACAAAAGGACATCATCCCTGGCAGAGCAGAGCAGCCGCCTCCTTCAGACAGGCGTCCCCAAGCAGTGAGTTCGCAGCACCTCTAAGATGCTCTGCACGGTCACTCCCATTCTCCCATCAGAGAGAGAGCTTGGTAAGTGGAGAGGCAGTGGGCAGAGTCATGCTATTTATGTCAGCCATGATTTAACTGGACATCTCCATCCACCGGAATGCAGATTCAGCTGCTTCTGATTTAATTAATGAAGGCCTCATTTGCTTTGGGAAGCAGGACCACTGCCTACCAGTACGTTGTTTAAAAAGGCCTTTTCTTCCACACATGAGCATTTCTGTTCTGAAAATTCTGTTACAGACTGACACAGCAGATTAGCAAAGGCAATATTTTACCATGTGCCTTGTTCAAAGAGAGGGAGTGTAACTGTGCACCGAGTTAAATAAAACCGCATCTGCGTTCAGCTAATACAAGCTGCTGGCGAGATGTAACTACAAGCTGGATATCCACCTGTAGTGCTAATTGTTACGGCCATCCAACAGTTATCCACAGGCTAACCACGTGCCAGGCCAGGGATGCTGTTCAGACAGACTCAACTACCTGCCACACTTGTGGGCTGTCCTTAGCATGGTGAGTGGCGGCAAGGGAAGAGTTTATGGCCTCTAATAGGCTAAACAGGTTGTGTTTGGAGACCCTGACCCATGGACAGCTCATTGAAGACCCCTGTTTGAAGCACTCCCCACACTTGCCCAAAAGGCAGGGTGCCCAACAGGTCTGACAGATAGAGGTATGGAACAGTGGAAATCTTGTTAGCGTCCTCCGTGCAGCCGACATCCTCTCGCTGCAAAGGGAAGATGAGAATGCAGAGCCCTGAATGAGATGTCCTGGAAAGAAACAGGCCGAGGAGCCAGGGTTCATGTGGGGAGGAGTGCCTGGTTTTGATTTGAGGCTGAGTCAAGGCCAAGCCACGGCCCTGGATTCTCAATCACTGAGATCACACAAGCCCGCCTTGGAAAACAACCGACAAAACCTCCTCAGAACTGGTGACTGTGACACACCAGCCAACCCGAAAGGCACTAAATTCAGCCTTCCACCCAACCCAGAACCAAAGGAGCTTTGATCTGGCAGTTCATATCCTGAACCATCTCACAGGCTAGTGCTCTAACAGGACTTTGCCTCCATCCCAGACAAAGGGATGTTCCAATGGCACTAAAAAACCACCACATGTTCCTGGAGGATATGCAGGAATAACACACAGTATCCTGGTTTCTGTGTTCCTTATCTTCACATTTCCAAGGCTGCCTTTGTGCAGTGGCTGGTTTATTCTCAGATCTGCAGCAGAAGGGAAGGTTCACTCTGCTTGCTTGCCAAGTCTTAACCACGGCCTCTCCTCTATTTTGTGGAGGGTTTCTGCACATTCAGATTATCTAAAATAAAAATCAGCTGGAATAAGAAATAGATGGCTGCTCTTTGTATTTGATAGCACCCATGTCTGTGCTATTGCTAAACGGGAACAATGGCTGCAATGACTTCTGCCTGGTCCGTGGCTCACTGTGCTTTCAGCACTTCAGCAAGGCAGCCAACCTCCGGCCTGTCACCACAGGGTAGCTCTGATCCTTCCCTAAGTTTGCTGTCAGCCTGCAAACCTCCACAAAACCCAAGACCTGTTGCTACTAATCTGTTTCCCTTTCTGCTCAGAAGTGACAAAGTGGAATGCAGCTCCTGCCTCACATTCCTCCAAGCCCACAGGAAACCATAAATCAGAAGAAAAGCATAACATCCAGAGAGAACTTGCAAAAGGCCAAACACTAGGATGGGACGAGGGGCTGGGGAAAGGGAACAGGGAACCAGTAAAACCAGCCATAAGGTGAGCACTAACCCACACCTCCACCTTTGCTGTGAGAGGTCCTGCTCCAAAGAATGAAGGGAAATTGAGGGTCAGGGCAACCAAAAGTCTTCCCCTCTTTCAAGGGAATACATACATACGCGCATATCTATATTCTCCATTTCCTTCCACACCCCCCCCCATTGCCTCTTCTGTAATTAAATAATAATAATTAAAAATCTTTTAGCAGGAGAGCGTTAAAGGCCAGTGCGACCCGTCTGGCCATGAAAGCACTGCTGCCGTTGGCCTCTAAGAAACCAAGCTTGCTCGCTTGTACTCCTCCTGGGAGCTTGGACGACACAGGGAACTGTGGTTGGTTCAGTTTTGCTTTGCAAAGAGTCTGCTACAGCTCTGCATCCCCAGTGTGATCAGCCCAGCCTGCCTGGGGTAATGGAAGTGAATTGCCTGGCCGAGCCTCTCTGGCTGTGTGATAGAACCTGCTCTAACTTCCTCCCGTCAACCCTGAGGACTGTGGTTTAGGCTGAAGCACTTCTTTGTGGTTGAATGCAGCAAGGATCTGCTTCATTTAGAGGTGACTCGTCGATCTGGTCAAAATGGCCGAGATTTACTCTGGCCCAGATAAATCTATTTATAGTAAGTATTATGCTAATTCCATATGCCAGTCTGATCCACTTGTACTCACTGGAGCAATAATGCTTTCTGCTACCTGTTCTTTTTAACTACTTTTGTGCAGCCAGCAGCCATTTCATTCTCAGATCATCTTGCTATAAGGTAGATGTGCACGGCCCGTGCTTCCCTTTCCAGTGAACCATACAGCACTCCATTTGCTGCAGCCCTGCTGATCTCCTCCCCGTGGAAATTGTGGGCTCTATCCAAGATCTATGCTGTGTTTTGAATAAGTGGGAGAAACCTCGGTAAAAACAGATTATGGAAGTAGTTTTAAAGCCACTCACATTTAAGTCATTTTTTAAAAAAAATGAATTGCGTTTATTACCTTATCCGAGGTTGATGTTACATATTGTAAAGACTAATTCATTTACTGTCACTCTTGTGAACTAAGGAGTGCGGAGGGGATTTCACTCATCACTAAAATGCATCTCTCTTTGGGATAAACTGTACCAATTGCCTAATGGAGAAATGGCAGTAGAAGAGCTGTTTTTAGTGGTTTGAGTCTCCTATTTTTGTTCTACGATAATGGAATAAGCTGTACGTATAATCTTGCCTAAAATCTCTCTACAGATGGCTATAAGCATGATGCAGATGTGGAAGGCCGTGCCAATGCTTTTTGATCCTGGGAGCACAAGAGAGTTTTCTGCAGTAACAAAATGAGGTAGAAAGCTGAAGCTCTGATGATGTAAGTGACGCTGAAATGATTCTGAGGCGCGGGATCGTCATCTCTCTCGTCGTTTTATTCTCACTCGTTTTTTGCAAAGGCTCCACTGAAAAATTTCTTTTCCCTTTTTGAGCCCAACGGTTGCTCAAACACTTGAACTTGTCACCAAATCTATCAGCTTCAGCTCCTTTCCTGATACAGGACTACAAGTAGCTAGCAGGCTCAACTCTTCGCTCCTTATAACGTCCCAATGGGCAATACAGTTAGAGATTGCTGGCTTGTCTTGCTGCAAGATGGGGTTTGGATTACTAGTTTGCTAAGAGCAAGCTAGCACAGCCAGCCAGTGACATCATCTTGCTGTTCCACTGGTAAGAGCAGTCAGCGGGAAACAGGGAAAGTACATCAAGACATGAAAAACAGATTGCCCAAATCTGGTTTTCACTGGGACATGAATACAGATGTTTTGCTGGTATTTGGTGGTCTGTTTTCTCACATTTTTCATGGACACTAGATGTAGGTATACAACCCCTAAAACCATTTCCAGTATGTCTTCTCATGGGTGAAGAGATTCTGTGCCTAAACTTAGCTTAGCTCTAGCTTTGGTAATAGAGTTCATAACATTTTGCACAAGTTTTGCACAGCTACAGAAATATCCAAGGCTCTGTCTGAAACGTGTTAAATGTCAGTTTATGGCTCTTATCCTTCTGCTGAAAGGCTGGAGGTGTATGTTTAGACAGAGTTTTGAAGCAAGATGAATAAGACTTCATATTTTGGTTGCATGGTGTTCCATTGACTTTAAATCAGTACATTAATATTTAGCAAAAACTGACACCTCTCTTCAGGAGACATACAATGACAGATATGGCTTTATGCACTCTGCTATATATACACAAGTACGGACTTTTTCCAGTATTGCTTCTCATTTCTGTTCAAATTATAAGAAGGCCCACTGGAATTTATTAAAGTATTTGAGTTTACCAAGTACTTTCCCATATACCGAATTCTCCATCACTACTTTCTCATAGCTAGTCTGAGCTCCTGTAGAATCAAGGCACTAAGCAACTGATCTAGTTGGACCTGCTTTGAGGGCATTGGATTAGATGACCTCCAGAGGTCTCTTCCAACCTAAATTACTCTAGGATTTAATGGCTTAAAGATGAAATCCTTCCTTAGCTCTTCTAATGCACTCCTTATGTAATGTATCTCATGATAACAGGTTTCCCCCCAGCTTCCCTTTTGTAACCCACAGCTAAATGTTCAAGGAGACAATAGCACCTTGAGCGTCTGGATCTCTCACCATCCAACCCTGATCGATCTGCAGATTATAACGCGTACATAAAGCAGAGAGGAAGTGCTATAAAGAAGGCAGTTTACTTTTCACCACTCATCATTACAGCCTAGGGGGGAAATTCTAACAGAAGTTGCAGCAAACTATTTCCTACTTCTGCCCATAGTACTTGAACAGCTTCTCAAATCTTGAGAGAAAAGGGAAGCAGCCCAATAATGTCATAGTACTGCTAACCTTCCGATACTGCTATTTCGGTGTGTGTGGAAAGGAAAATCCCATTAGAAAACTGATTTGGTGAGGATAGGTAGACCAGGTCAGGAAATAGTACTGAACTAGAGTGCTTCCCTAGTGTAGCATCTCTTCTCTGCAAAGCCCTTTGGGTGGTTTAGGATCAGCAGTATGCAGATGTCTGTGCAAACTATGGTAAAGCCAGCAAGGAACATCGACTTCTCAGGGATTCTGCAGTCTGACTGACAGAAAATCAGACAGTTGACTTTAAAAAGGCACCAGCCTAAGGGCAAAGGGGGTTCTCCGCTTGCCAGCGCAGTCAGGACTACCCATTCAACGTTGTTCTTGTCCCCTTTAGTTCACTAAAAGCCTTTTCTCAGCTAAAATGCTGAGCTGAGGACCTCAAAGTGATGGATTATCCACACAGACCATTTCACCGGCCAGCCATGTGCACTAATGCTGATGAACTGGCAGAGCAACTGACAAAGATCATCTGGTAACTACCACATAGCAACTTCCATCTTCAGCTCATCAGAGCATAGCACTATTTCTCCTGGTAGCTAGTAATTTTTCTGGTTATCAAACTGAATGGATCTCTACCTTCCTTTCTGTTCTGAATATCTGTTTTGCAGAAGAATGACACACCTGCAAGACTCAACCTCTCCAGTTCAATGTGCAGTAGATCTTAGCACCACATCTCTAATACACTTTGAGAAAAGTCCAGGAAGAGATACAGCTCTCTGCACCTGAAATCTGCGTGGACAACTGCACTCCTGCAGTTCAGTATTCTCCAGGCCTCTCTGAGCATCACACTGTGCAGTTCAGTTCCTGGAATGTCACTCAGAAGAAGGATGCGAGAGAGAGCTTTGAGCTCTGGAGAAGAAAATATCATCCAGAGACTCGTCATGAGCAACCTGGGTGAGGCAGCAGACACCACCACCCCTGTCCGTCCAACTGCGCTGTGCGGGCCAAAGACGACTTCTCCTGAACCAAATTTCTGGCTCTTGCTTTGTGCTGACCTGGGCCTGCTGTGTCTCCCCCACAGAGAGGCAACTTGCCTTACATGACCCTCTCCAGCTAGTTCATCCATCTGAAAAGATCCACAAACAGGACTCCAGTGACACACATGCCCAGAAACAGGCATGCTAATGACAAAACATTCTCCACCCTCAAGACTTCATCGGGTGGGTCATTTGCACTTTCCCATGAGCAATACTTTTTCTTTCCTACACACTTTGATCCAGCCTGCTAAGTGACTTTAGAGCAGAGATGGTATGCCTGCTCATCAGAAAGCATTTCCCTTCCTGGGTCACAAGGATCGAGCTTTTGCAGTGGCAATATGGAAACTGCACAGCGAAGACCGAATACAGGAATATTCTTTTCTGAGCTGAAGAAAGAAACATTATGTGGGCATGCGACTCGCTCAGATGACATTTGTTTGCTTTCTTTTACAAGCAAAATGGATTTATCAAAAAAACTTGTATCAAACAGTTTCTGTCTTCTCCCCAAGTGAACTCAGCGGCATCCGTTTACCAACAGGGCTGGACAAGTTCCAGCAGGCTTTGTTGAGACTTCCCCTAGTCCATAGTTTAGCTCCATCCACCCTCCCTCAGCAGGGATCTCTTTCAGCACTAAATGCTCCTTGTTTCTTTTTTCTCTCCCTCCCCTGGGCCTTGGCTCAAAACTGGAGCTCCCCAACCTCTATGCTCCCTTTGTCTCCGTCTGAAAGGCTTTTCCTGTGTCGTGTCCTGCCAAACACAGCACAGGGCTTGCCCTCTCTGGCAGCAGAAGTGCTGAAAGTGCTGACTGACCTGGGGGTAACAAGGGAGGGTCCTTGCCCCTTCCTTTGCCCTGGGAGAGTTGGGTGTCGCTTGCACCCTCCCAGAGGTGCCAAATGTTTTTTGCTGTGTCCCAGTGCCACAAAACAACTGTTTTTTTCCTGTAGAGCACTGATACCAGTAAGTAACACAACCCTTTCCTAAAGGGATGAGAGTTTATGGCTGGGCTTCTTCAGCTGATGCTGCATGGAAGCTTGCTGGGGGAAATATGAGTAAGTGTCCTAGACGCTACTCATCCCCCGCTTTTGTTTATTACTCCCAAGGGTTGGGTATGGCCCCATTTTTCTAGCTCTGACTTCCTCTTCCACCTCTCCAGAGGGAGCAGAACTGTTGTGATGTGGCTGGGGTTGGGGAGTTAATTCTCATGTAAAGGATTAGCGTCTCAGCCATCAAGCTTTAGAAAAGGACATTCTTTTGAGGGCAGCCAGCAGGACTTTTACCAGCTACAGATTGCTTATCTGCTCTCTCTGGCCATACGACGGACTGTCACGTCCCTTTGAGCTAGTAAATCATCCTTGTGGGATGAACCTTACTGTCCTGCTGCATACCCGATGTTGTCTTGGACCCTGCTCTGGAGACAGGACGGTTAGGCTCATATACAACGAGGAAATTCCCAAGCTCACACAAAAAGCCAAAATGTTGGGGGTAGAGGGCAGGAAACAGGACCAGTGCTGCTTGGAGTAAAAACTAATACGTCCTCTGTACTGAATGATGTGGCCCAGGCAAGGGAGAACAAAGTTGGCATTGTAGTAACCAGGCCTCAGCAGCAGAAAAAGAATTGAAGCACAAAGCCAAGGGTCAGCACAACAGGGTTCAGCCCTGTAGGATTCACAGATATTCATCCTCCATGCTGAAAATTTAACTAGTAACCTCCACTTCTCGATTTCTTGGCATCTCACAGATCTCATCTCAACCCACACAGTTCAGAACTGCAGGTAAAAGGGAAGTATAGAGTACTAAACTATGAATAATTGTGGTGAACGCAAGCAAAGATTAAAGTCCATGAGGCTAGATGCTATAGCATTTTGACTTCTGAGAGAAGCCTCTTCCCATCCCATCAACATATATATCAGCTTGGAGTTTTCCAGTGTCTCAGTCCTGTTTACTAGCTTGGCATTGTCCCATAGTTTTATGCATTATCTCTGAATTCAGATGAGTCAGTGGTACATCAAGAGCTTGCGTTATTCCAAAACTCAATCTGGCAGAACTGGTTTTATTACACTCTTTGAACACTTAAGGCAGGCGTCCTTCTCCAAACATCAGCTTGCTGCCTTCTCTTCCTCCAACCTTCAGGTGGGCTGTTCTCTGCAAATCTGAGAGCACCATCTGAAGTGCCAGCCTCCAGATGGTGCAGGCAAGGAAAGCCGGGAAGTGTGTGGGAAGAGAAGTGTGGGGAAGTGTGGGGAAGGGAAGTGTGGGGAAGGGAAGTGTGGGGAAGGGAAGTGTGGGGAAGGGAAGGGAAGTGTGGGGAAGGGAAGTGTGGGGAAGGGAAGGGA